>RDPX01000069.1:730896-760004 GCA_003991215.1 Morbakka virulenta | reverse complement strand
GGCGACATGATAGGATGGGATTGAGAATATATTGGGAGCTGTGCAAGAAGTATGGGTTGAAATGTGCGGGGAAATGGTTTGAAGAGGTGCCTGACAAAGTTAGAAAGAGTGAAGATGGTAGGTTTGAAGTTTGGTGGGATAGATCAGTGGAGACAATGCAACAGGTGGAATCTAATCGTCCGGATGTTGTTGTTGTTGACCGCACTAAGAAGAGATGGCTGGTTGTAGATTTTGCTGTGCCTTCCGATCGAAATGTGACAGCTAAAGAAGAAGAAAAGATCACTAAATATTCTCCCTTGGCCCAACAAATCCGAAAGTTACATAGTGTATGTACCAGCGTTGTCCCAATCGTCGTGGGAAGCTTAGGAGTGGTGACGAAGCGCTTGGAGCGCAGTTTGAAAGAGTTGGGCATCCCTGATGTCTTGGGTGGACTCCAAACATCTACCATCATTGGAACTACCAACATATTGAGGAAGGTGCTTAACCTCTAAAGCTACTGGTCGGTAGCCGGGGTTAAGTTTTCTCGTCCGGCAGGTGAATACCATCTCCCTGGGCGGGCTGTCATGCTGGACATGAACTTTGTTTATTATTGTTGTTGTTGTTGTTGTTGTTAGAGCGAGCGAAGCGAGCCAGAACACTATACTGCAGCCGCAGTCTTAGATTCAGAGAAGAGGGCCAAATTTGGGATATTTTCCAAACGGTAAGAGATATCAAAAACATTTTAAACTAAATTTGTTCAGGATGTGTAACTTTGGGGGTACTGAAGTAACAGAGAAAACAACCAAAAGGTTGATAGAAAAAAATAATAAAAACAATTATTATTTTGAAATTAAGGAAGTCTATTGACTTAAAGTAATCTCCTTTGTCGTAAAAGTCCTCGGTAGTTCAGTGCTAAGTAACCCGGCATGTCAAGCGAAAGCCGGGGGTTGAATACCCGTCAAAATGTTGGATTGATCAAATCAGAGAAGAATCAAAGCTGCCACCTCCACAAACTCAAAAAGAAACTCCAGCCTTTAAGCGATGGAGAAGAAGAGTGAACCGAAAGTGGCTAATTCTTTTTTCTGGGGTACAACACTAAGTACAGCCAGCCGCCACTGCTGGTATGGTGCAGCGATTGTTACCAACAACCCACCACACCACAGAAAAAATCAGCGAAATAGCTGCATGGCTGTTTAAAATACGGAGTAAAGGAATTAGAAGAAATCTTTGCTGTTTTTTCTTCTTCTCGAATCCAATTGATTCTTGGAACTGAAAGAGGTAGTGATCACGTGATATGGTCAAAATGGTTAGGATTGAGCCAATGTCCACATGACCCAAAATCACTTTCGAGCTATCAAGTACAGAGGAATATTGCGAAGCGCGCAGTCGCAAAAGTGAAAGAACAAGTGTCACGACAACTTTAGAATGAGTTGGAAACCAAAGGAGGCGAGAAGAAAATTTTGAAGGTAGCAAAGGCACGAGACTGAGCAAAGTGGGATTTTACTGAAACAGCTGTAATAAAGAATGAGAGATAATGACAGAAGATGGAAATCACATTTCCAGGAGCTTCCAAACAAAGAAAACGAGAGGACGCTCACAAAGTAATGAAAAAAAACAGAGGGAAGTGGTAGCAGCTATGAAGTGTGTTAAGCAGGGGAAAGCGCCGCGACCAGCTGGGTTGTAGATAGAGAGCGTAATGGCGTTGAGTGACGAGAGAAAAAACTGGTTATTGGAAGTTTTCAAGAAAATTTGATTCAATATTTTGTAATATTACGTTTTTCATTGATATGTCTTGTTTGAATCAATGTGTTATTGTTTAGATGACGATTGTGGAAAAACAGGAAACTGACAGTTCTAAACCAAGTTTTGTTGATTTTTTTGTCGTCTACCAAATGATAGCTCTAATATTCTAAAATTATTGAGCACTGTCGATAGCTAATAACTACTTCGCTACTGGTATATTTATAACAATCCAAATCACCACTAATCTTTTGTAGCCCATTAGCTTTTTCTTCCATAGCAATTTCCAGTTTTCCCTTAATAACCACTCCCTACGTACTTCCCCTAGCAGTGAATACTCGATGACGAGAGTCGCGCTACGCCACTCGTCAATACAAGAATAGTAGTATCAACAGCGGTAACGGGACCACCCAGAGACAACCAATGTCAAATTAAGGTGTCGCGTTCGGTAACGACGTATTGAAGTTACAGGTACGTCGCGATGGTCATCAAGCTACTGTGGCTTCCTATCAAACGACAACAAGAAATTAAGGTCAAAATTGTCGAAAATGAGGACTTGAATTGTCCACATGCTGACGATATAGCCCTTAAGACCTGTTTATAAGGACTTTGTTAAAATCGTAAGAGTGTTATCAAAAGGCCTTAGGGCTGATTTTACCGAGTGAAGGCTCAAGTTTAATACGACAAAAACAGTCACGAGTGTATTCCACCTTGCTAATCTCAAAGCTGATTATAAACTTAACGTTCAAACTTTTGGCGAAAGGCCACATTTTGAAAGTACACCAAAGTATTTAGGTGTTAACCTTGATCGCACCTTGTCATGCAAAGAACAGCTGACACGTTTCCTCAAAATTAACAAAGCGATGCAATTAACTCAGAGGCTCGTCGGTAACAGATTGGGAACAGATTTCCCAATCCTGAAATCATCTGCATTAGCGCTATGCCCCAGAAAACTGTTCTCCAGTTTGGAACCAAAGCCACCACCTCAATAAAGTTGATGAGTGTCTGAGACTTTTGAGTGGTTGTGTAAGTCCACACCAAATGATATTGTTAAAGTTTTCTGTCGTAATAGGACCCAGATTTGAGAAGGGATAAAAACGTTTTAAATCTGCATAAGTTATTCCGGAGGAGGGTCATATTCTTCATAAAGTAATCACATATCCGCTAACCAACAACAGACTTATTAGCATCCAGTTATTGAAATCGATGCACTCATTAACTTCCAACACAAATGATACAACTCCTAAATCGTAGGTTTCCACAACTTGGAAACTGCAGTGAACTCGAACTATCGAAGTTGCCAATATATTTCTTAACCTTTAGCGAAGCCCCCTGGTCGTGATTCAAGTCAGTGAATCGTCTTATTTTAAACATTTACAAGTCAGTACTTCTAGTTGGTGTAGAAGTTCTTATAACGAAATATTTAGGCATGTTATCATGTCTAAAAACGTAGACCCGCCAGGAAAAAACTAAGGCCATTTGCCAATTCTGCGGGTCACAATTACCTTGAAACAGGTGCCATAGGCTTCGTACAAAAATGCTGTTTACCAGTGTAATATAATATTAGACCACCGCCCCTTTTCAAATGAGCATTTGCAGTGACCAATTCTTCAGTCGTCCCCCTCTATTTGTATGACCCTTGATTCAATTCACACCTTTTCTTTTAAGTTCACATATCCACTCACACTGTCTGCTCGTTGTACTATTTCCACCATGCAGCTTCGTCTTTTCACGACGACACAAATCCAATATTTGTATTTGATTTGCAGTTGAATCACAGGATATTTCAATATAAAGTTCTGCTACGTATAAACATACAGTACAAAGGTATAGTGATTAAAGTAAAATTCTGAGAAACCGGGAAGGTAATTCTCACAATAACTTCAATACCATCTGTTCTATGAACATATAAGCATGCTGTGGCACTATCACGTCAATGTAAAACGCTACACAAGTCAACAAGTCAGTATGAAAAAGGAAGCAAGTAAAAATTTCTCATAATAACCTCAATGTCATCTGCTCTATGAACATGTTAGCAAGTCATGGTACTGACTACATAAACGGTAAAAGTTACGTAACTTTTACCGTTGCGTAAAGTTACGTAAAAATGAAAGCAAGTATGTGCGTCTGTCAGTGCTTACATGAGTACCCCAGTTCATGTAAAGTAAAGCCAATGGCTAGACAAGCCAGAGACCAAGGATTACGAAGGCTGGTCAATCCATGCACCTTACTCGTAATTCACTGTTGGTATAACCTCATCATGTGTCCTTGTCAAGGGTATTTCTTACTGGTTTAAGTTCCCGGGGAAAAAAGGAGAAAAGCACTCACTAGAGAAAATCTGTTTATAAGCTTAATGACCTGTTTGAGTAAGCTCAAAAGCTGACTGAAGACGAATGTTACTATGCCAAGTGCACCGTAAGTCTTAAAATTAATAAAATAGTACTCTCATAATTCAATTTTTACGTGTTTTTCTTGACAAAAAGCTGACAAAAAAAACTAAGGATGGCGTCTTGAAATCCATCAAGCAATCGATTTCAAAGTTGCTATTTGTCATATGAAACCCCAAAACATGCCGGGGAAGGGGAGAGAAATAAATGGAAAAGTTAAAAATTTGATATCGCAATCAACAGTTTTCCAAGCTTGTCATATTATTTTTAACTCATGAGTACTCGAACATCAAAAGTAATAATTGCAGCTCTAGTAAAAAGCTATTGGGGCTATAACTATTTACCAAAAGATTAATCTAGTAATTCAAAGTTCCTCGTGTTTCGATTTAAACGAGGGTAAAAAATCGCGTATTTTATCTATTCCCTGCTACGTAATGCAATCATGGAACAAAACAAAGAACAACTGGTTAAGGGTGTGTGTAATTGTAATAGGTGTTTGCGGTGAAATCATTAACAGTACTTACATATCATTTCACAAATCAGTTTGACAATCATTTCTTGAAAACAAGGTGTATCGTACACAGGAATTTAACGAATAGAATTCTAAGCTTACATTTTCAGTACAAATTAAATACTCCAGATTTTGTAGAAAAACAAAAAAAACCAAACCAACATGTCTATTGCTGAAGGTATCTCGGAATTTGCAGTACAAGGGAAGGTTTCTTACTACGGTCAGAAAGCGTAATCACAAATGCAATGTTCCTAAAGGTTACATATTAAGGATCAAACACGCCGATTGACATATGCCAACATCAGTGAAATTCAAATGCATGAGTCCTCCAAATGTTACGATAGAAAGGACTCCCCAAAGTTTTTTGACGACTGTATCTAGTGTTGTTCCAACAAACGGTAGTTCTATTGCGGGAACATAGTCATCGAAAACTTGCATCATACACCTGGAAATCAAAAGTAAAGTTTTGGACTCAAATAGCAAAAATTATGGCTAATATTATATTACAAAGGCTATTTTAGTCCCAAATACCAGTCGCTCAATGTAAACATAATCAGCTGTCGAATATACCGATGCAAAAAGCCAATGCTATTTAAGTTTGCTGCAACGAAAAAATATTGACGACAGTGACACCATATTTTACCTTTTGAACATTATAGAAATGTCACAGAAGGATAAAAAATTGGTTTTTGAGGCTTGACAACCAATGGTGACATCTAATATTTCTTTTAAGGTAAATATGTCAAAAGCTCTAACCGACGTCGCACAATAAAAAGGATTATAGCAAAATCTCTGGCTAAATCTTCCTATTTACTTCAGCTTGTAATGGGGCAAAAAGATGTAATACTATTGAATCAACTGTCCCCTAACATTCCTTTCCTACACCACAACCGTGTGCTCATGGATAAATGTTCAAGAACTAAAAAAATTAAAATTTAATTTCCCAGAAGATCACTGTCCGATATTATTTTGATACCCAGTAATAACATAATACGCAGAAAAGTAAAAAGAAATCTTAACTACGTAAAATCGTTTTCAATAATTACTTTTGGAAATTGTTCTGGGTGAAAAATACTAATCAACGAATCACAACGTCTTTCTTTTTTGCCGATTTTCAAAATGAATATTAAAGTACAACCAGAGGTAACCTGCGTCCCAGGTCAAGTGGTCTAGATAATACTGGGCCACTGCTCCACGATAAATACGCAAAATCTGAATCGAAACCTGAATTCATTCGTGTCCATATTTTTGTGTATCGCTGAGAAACTTTTGTTAAATCCATATTTTGATTGTTGGTCTCTATCTTAGGGAACTGGCCTGCATGAACCCTTTTTCAAGAGGTCGACAAATATCCTAACACCAAATCTGAGCTTTCTACGTTGTCTGGTTTAACGTATTTTTAGATTGCCTACCTTAAATAACGAATACATGTATTAATAATGGCCAGAGGCACCCAAATACCTCATTTTGTAGCCTGGTTGCCGCCCCAGTACTCATGAAACAATAACATAGTCAATGATCGACATAGCGCTCCCAAGTACAAGACGGTCTGGTTAAATTCAATTTTAGGGTCTCTGTTACTGATAACATGCAAAAAGACCCGTTTTAGCAGTAGTGGCAGTAGTGACAGTCCAAGGGGTCATATCGAAATATAACCAACTCCATATTCCGGGCGGAACTGCAGAGTAAAATAACTATAAATGCGCACTGTTAACTGTTTAAAACCACATTTTCCTCCCCAAGACCCTTAAAATGCCAAGTTAGCATAAGAGATGCCATCTCAACAAAAACACCAGTGGTAGTGTCATTTCATCACCACTTGCACTTAGTAAGACAAGCCACAATGACAATGAAAGTAACAGGGACCTTTATGTCGACGGCTATTCTCTTTTTTACTATACCCTACAAACTCATCTTCATGGTCCTGCAATCGATGCTCGACAGGATCTTCCAGCTGTTAGAGGAAAAAAACTGAATGTAAAGTCAAGCCTTTGGACTGTTTCTTCTACAGGCCAATTATTACCTAATTTTCTTCTGTGGACCAAATATGATTCTGGTAGTTGTTTTAAAAGTGCGCTTCTGAGCTTTCCTCTTTGCTGTCCTAAAGTTTTTCTAAACTCTTTTTTTCCAAACCTTCCTTGATCTTCCTGGAAAATCGCTTCCGGTTATCAAAATTTGAGGATGAGAGCATCATTCCGATGTTAAGCCTGGTGAGGTTGTCTCTTCTCTTGAGGAATGTTAATCAATTATGCATATCTTTTTGGGGTTCTGATATCCAGTCTGTTGGCAAGCCTGCGTCTAAAAACATTGGGTTTTTTGTATCCTGCTAGGGATTACTTTAGGGTGGGGGGCCATCTTGTATCTCAAAAAATCTACCATCTACCCTTGCCTGGAGTAATGCTACCATATCTGGAGAGGTGCTCCGTCAACTCATCTTGATTTTCTTCTTGATCGATTTCGGAGACTTGTTTGTCAACTTGACAGGTCCTAATCTTTTCTATAGGTATTATCATGGAAAGTGTTCTGATGAGCTTTTCCTATTGGTACCAGATTAGTTTGTTGCATGTCAAGTGACTAGGTTCTCTTCAGGTCTTCATACTGGTGCAGTTGTTGTCCCTCGTTGTAGCAAATCTTTTGATGATCTTTTTCCCCCTGAAAAACTGTTTGGTTCTTTGGCTTTTGAGTGCTTTCCTACATCAAATGGGTTGAAAGTTTTAAAGTTCAACGGTAATTCCTACCTCTTGGCTTAACCTTGTTCTTCTTTTCTTATTTTCTGTTTCTCTTTTTTCCATGTCATTTATTTACAGTTCCATACACTTTGTGATATCGGTTGTATGGTTCTTAACTAAGGGGAAAAAATCTTTTCCTTCAACATTACTTTAATGACATCAAGATTCCAAGGAAAATGACAACGAATAATGCACATAAACCAAATATCACCTCGCGTCATTAGCTTTGCAGTCAGCAAATGTTGACAGACTATAGAGAAAATATTGCCCACAGTGGTCTGCCCACTCTTCTTGGCCACTGAAGCTCTCTTTACAGGGGCCCTTCTTTTACTCGCCATTCACGTTTGACATTCCTCCTTCTCTATACACTGTCATGACAACTGCCTACTGCTCTGATTTCACGTCGAAGTTGATTTCGAGTATGGATAGCAAAATCTGAAGCAAGGGAAATTTTCTCGTTTAATATACACCAATACACCAGTCGACCCAACAAATATTGTTACTGGCAACAAGTTGTCAACATTTTTAATTCATAAACCTGAACAATGCTGCATACATAACTGTCTAACAAATAAATCTTTGAGAAGCTCGGGGTAAAAACTCTATTTCGAAACCCTGAATGATATTCTAAATTTTACACCTCAATCAGTCAGGGTTTCTGTGTGGTAAAAGTACAAATCCTATTAGTACAAGTAAGTTCGCACCACCATGACCCATTTTCATGACAGCGATACGATTAAGAACTAAAAATTTAAGCGTATTAAGTTAGCAAAGAAACCATGTACTCCTAGAAACCTCCCCAAGCATTATTTATTTTTGCCACGTTACAATGCCAACACAAAGAAATAAGACAGAACCCTAACTCTTCCCTAACGAGCAAAGGTCAAATTTAGAGTTCACTCGACAGCCATAAGTGTGCGAGAAATGAGTACTGGTATGTATTGCCTCGGATATTTTTATAAGTAAAAGTATTATGGAATTTGTAGATAATTTGTCTAAGTCTAAATTATGTCGCATTCTAAACAAAATTTAGAAAAAATACATAAAAGAATAAATCAAAGGGAGTAAACTCTGGCTGCAGTGTAGTTTTTACTTATCAGAAAATTTATGATGCTCCTGTTTCGACACACTGAAAACCCCTAGCAATCCAAAGTTTCTTAATTTGGTTCTTGCCCAGGTCATGCATCCATACCTTCAATTCCATCCACAAACCAAATACTCGCGCTACTGGAAAAGAAGAACCAGAACCAGCAGATAGTAGGGAGATCAAGGAAACCGATCGACCAATAAAATTTGTGTTGGCTGTAAATGGATGGAAAACTAGTGTTGGGAAGACTATTCCAATACTAAGTTTCTGTAATAAAAGAAGATAATATTGAGGAAGTGCAAGAGGAAATATGCAGCCAACTTGTCTTCCAGTCTCACATTGAATCACAGAAACTGGAACAAGCAGAGAGTAGGGGTAAAAACACAACACTTAAAGTAGAGTGAATCAAGTTTATTGGCAAAGAAAATGTAACTGACAAGGGAAATTGCTTTGGATAAGGCCTGGTCAGACAACAAAGCTCTACATTACTAACCATAGCGTTAATCACTGCCTATTTGAAAGAACCAATTCATAATGAAGACCAGGCATAACAAAGCTAATGGCTCTGAAAAACGCAAACATTTCTAAATCATACTAAAGCTTTTCTTTTGACACTCAAGAGTATAAAACGTCAGAATATAGGTCAACCTTGTGAAGCAAAGAACTATACACAGTTTTGGAACAAAACAGACCGATCAAAAAAGCAGATAGATGTTATAAATGAATCAATCAGAATTTGTAGCTTAGAGAGCAGTTGAACACATACTACTGAAAGGAAACAAATGGAGAAAAAAGTGTTATGTAAAAAGTTTTAGTATTCAGCTTCTGGTAACTACCATACTGGGCAATTAAAATGTAAAGTTTCTATATCAACTATAACGGGTATCTGTTGTGGCCTAATGCCTCCCATAAAGTATTTCAAGGAATGCTCTTCACGGCTAGTTTCTATACTTTTGCAGTAGCAGTTTCCCCAAATGATCTAGCAATGGGATTTGAGGCGTCTCCTTTTATCTACTGGCCTTCGGGCTGTAGTTTTGACCAGGTGCAAACGACTCCTTCAGCACCCCGAGCCATGGTTACAGAAAAAAAGGGGCATAGCAGTGTTTGTTTTACAACTCACAAGATACTGTGTACTGTGCATAGCGAAATTGTCTGCTACAAGACCAGAATTTGTAACACAAATAATAAACATCTGATCTAGCTCGGATTACATGACTGTTAAGACCTTGCAGAAGGTCTGTATGTACTGACAAACCCTGAAACTGGACAAAACGGGCAATAGACAGTTCGGCACTTCTCCACTGGTTATTAGAGGGTGCAAGCGATGTATCTGGATAAATTTCTACCGAAACAGGTAACACCTGGCACCGGTGGGTGAAAAATTTTTTAACTTGGCCATTATTCTTACCAATTTAAGATTAAGGAGGCGACACACATATCTTGGTAAAAGCCCTTTTTAATAGACAATTAGCTCATGTTAATTAGCCACAGTGTGGTTTTCATCTACATTTAATTTGCAACTATGTTATGCTATAAAGTCTATTGTCTATAGTCTTTAATGTCCGTAGCAGTTTAAGTTTAAGGTCATGATGCTTACAGCATATTCCAAACATGTCTTACGCTTATTGTTGGACTAAAAACAGATGGAATCTGATTTCTGAACGGTCTTAAAATCAATAAATAAAACATTGATTTTTTTAAAATACTTTACTGAATGTTACTTTTAAATAGTTGACAACAAAAAAAAGGAAGACGTTTTGTCGCAGTGTCGTCTAAGGTTCACGGGAGCACATCATTTTCCAGTTTTCAAATTTCAAACCTTGTTCAGTTCCCTCCACCGCAAAACGAGTTTCACCATGTATTTTAATACAACCTCATCAACTCATAGTGAAAAAAAGGCCGTCAAGAGTGGCCTTTCTTCCTAACCACTATTCTGTGGCATCCTATTCTCGGACAACATTCTGGTAAAGATTGATCTCTTTATTTCTTATCCATCGTAAAATAAACAAAACTAGATGAGTCAGGTCATCATCAAGTGCAGGTAAACCGCTTACTTGTCAGTACGCTACCTACTCAAAAATACTATTTTGATCTTGCGGGAAAATTCTCATCATGAAAGGTTTGTAGGAAACCCATAGAATAACAACCAATGTACTTGTTGAATGTTCATGAAAATCAATTAAACCCAATTCGCAATTGCCACAGAAAAATAGAAGCAGTGACATCAGTAAAGTCTTATCCATAATATTAGTTCTTCATCGGTGTACATCTTTCATTACATCAGATAGTGTTGCATATAATTAAAGCAATACAAAATAGGATTTCGAAAAATCTACTAAAGTATTTAATATCAAACTGGTGTAATATAACTCTAAAGCAGTAATGTAAGTATCAACTTACCAATAAGCATGGAAAGGTATAACAAATGCAAGTGCATAGTCAACCGGTGGAGAAGGGAAAGCTATACCAATCGGCACCAATCCAACCAACGCAACTGCAAAATATCGTTCTATCAACCAATGCCAGGATCCATGAACTTTTTCGAATTCTAGAATCGTAAAACAAGGGAACCTTTAGTGCAATAATATGTACAGTAAAAGACCAGTAGACGCAAATCCCCTGCAAAGTAACACTTAAGTAAATGATAAATTATGCTGTCCTCGGGCTCCATACACTAGCTTTCCAATCACAACCAATTTAACCAAATTGCTGAATTTATTGTTTATACATATGGCGGATATGATGTCCGCAACTCAACGTTTAAAGCCCAGTTTATCTATTTCCTTTGATTTGCATATGCATAAAGGAGGAAGGTGGGGAGGGGGGGGGTGCTCCGTGATCTTGAATAGCGCGTGCCTCGTTGAAACGCAAAGTTATGGCATTTAACATTCTGATAGCTTATCTCAAGAGGAACAAACACATCAAAACACTAACTTATACTAAAGCTGACTAAAAGTATTAAGCACTTCTAAATGCCAAATGAAAGAGATTTGTCAAGGTTTTATTTGTTTCACTCGTCAACCTGACGCCAGCTCATAGAATCTACACAGGCAGTAAAAAGTGATACTTAAGCTTCGTATTCAATCAACTGTAAAATCTCATCAATTTACAGCTTTACGTGCAATCTTTGTCGTAACTGCATCATCTAAATAACGGGACTCAAACCATGAACTGTTTGGGACACTCCCATTTCTCCGTAACACAACATGAACAATTAGCTCCAAAGGTATACTATTTGAGGAATTCCATTACAAGTCAACTAATTACGCTTTTCACACGAACAAATGCACCCTGCTTGATCAATCCACCCCTCTAGAAAAACAACTGAAACAATGCCCTCTTGCTGTACCTCAAAATTAGGAAATTTAAATGTTAACATTTAACACACTGCTAAAAAAAAGTACCAAGTGCCGAGGCAAGTGCAGAGGCAAGTGTGTTGGTATGGACCTCTTAAAACTGCATTTAAAAACTTCCAATAACAACATAAAGTGTAGTTTTGCCCTCGGATAATAATCTCGCATTCCCTACTCCTGGGATTTCGACGACGACGACAAGAACAAAGTAAGGAAAACATTAAACATTAAACATCTTTTAACCTTACCTAATGATTCTTGAGTACTTGAGCTTTGGGAACCTGGGGTTGTATGCAGGACTTTACTATGGGATCCTGTGTATGGTAAAGTGATAAAATTATAATAGCATTAACAAACTAGGAGTCGTAAAGGGTAGAGTATATAACATTCTGTGGAACGGAGGGAGCTAAAATTAGGAGACAAATGGAATTCTTAAAAAATTCAAATTCTTGAAAGGCAAACAGTAGATACAAAAATTCATTTTATCACCCATCCACTTCATTCAATAATAAAATTATTTATCACGACAGAAAATAATCGTAATTTCTGGGCAATTTTTAATTTTAGGCTGTTTTAATGGATCAAAATGGCCATGCGATAAACGCGCGACTGGTGGTGCATCAGGTTTAAAAGGTCAATCGCCAAACAAGAACTACACAACTGTTTAAATATTATAAAAGTCAGTTTATTATCACGGGAGGCTTTCCACTGTCATCAAAACAGCCTTACGAAAAATTTCCAAATATTTGCTGATCTCAGCATTCTCCTGACTGTAAAAAAAATTGAACCTTCAAATGCTCCTAGTCATGTTCCTGTGAAAATTTTGTTTTATTTGCGAGAAGAACCGTGGCTTAATGGTTAGTGCAGTTGCACCGTAACCAAGAGGTTCTGGGTTCGAATCCCCGAGCTGGCGAGGAGAATTCGGAACTTTACAAAAGAAAAAGCCATTGGTTGGCGTCAGGAAGGGCATCCGGCCAAGAAATTCCTCACAGCCAAATCAAGTCACTCTAAAGAGCACCGTCTGAGCCCCAATTGCTGGGGGGAAATGACGTTAAAAATAAAAAAAACAACCAACCAAAAACCAAAGAAAAAATGTGCCCTGAGTTTCCAGGGGCAAACAAAATGATGTTTTACCATTGGTTACCAATGTGTTTATTCATGATCAACATTAGCTGATGGGCCTTTTAACTAGGCAAGAAGGGATTATTTTCGGATCAGTGTAATATTTCTGACCTATGCAGGAACTGTAGTTTTACTTGTACAATCGCAAGCCTGAGAAAATGAAAATATATAGATTATGAGAAACTGCTTTTATTAATGAGGCTTTGTCTCTTTTTAAAGCCTATATATATATATATGTATATATGCAATGCTCACTGCGCATGCGTAGTTTGACCACTCTGGCAGGATCCCACAATAACTCTTTAACCTGTGTTTGCTCCGGCAACACGGTCAGAGAGTTATGTCTCTGAAGTTATGAAGATATGAAGCTCTGTGCTGCACTGACGAGCCCACAAAGGGCAAAACAGTACTGTCTGCAGATTGATTATATATATATATATATACATATATGCTTAAAACTGAGACCTGGTCATTTAAAACAGCGTTATTTTTTTTTGCCCTGTTGACACACACATATATATATAAGAAAAATTATATATATATTAGTGTGTGTTTGTGTGTGTGTGAACAGAGCGAAAAATATCCCTCAGTTTTAAGTGACCTGGTAAGAAATGTAAATTTATCTTCGTGCTGTGAGTTCTTAAACTTCCTTTCTGTTGCATAAGACACGTTTGTCAAAATTCTCGTTCTTTCCGACACTGTTGACCGTAACGAATTTGTAGAAAAAAACCTTTTTTGAATCTTGCAAACAATCAGCGACTTTAAACGGGCAATAAATTAGTAAAGACTACACCCTTTTATAATACCTAAAAAATTCAGTCTTGTGCAACTTAGTAACTGGAATACCTACCTGTGCACTGACAAATCTATAGTTGCACACTATGGAGACTATGGTGCAAAAATGTTCAATTTTTGGTTGAACTATATGAACTATATGGTTTGGGTTCAAACAACGAGTAATGTGTAATGCACATGAATATCCACACAGCATAGAAAGGTACAAAGAACGACGTAAATAACAAAGTAGCAAACCTCTGGGATCTTTTTATGTTCACTGTTGTAAAGGTGGCAGGCGACCATCAAGAGTGAACAAGAGAATGGAAATGGATGGAGATAATTAAAGAAGCGAAAAATGAACAGTTGACAGATGATATAAAGAAAAATTATAAAGTTCATCTGGAGCGCAATGCAAAGGAAGAAAGTTTAAAAGTTTCCACTAACGTGGAAAAAGGTTAGGAGAATAGCAAGACATTTTACAAACTGGTTCAGGTTATTCGGCTGAGCACTTCTAGAGAGCATATAGCCCACCAGAATTTATAAAGTTAAGTTCAACAGATACAAATTCTCAGCATGCAGGAAAGCAAAGAAGAAAGTTCATTAGCATATTCCTGAATGACTGCCACTAGAATGTTGTTAGGCCAGATGTAGTGGATGGATTCAGAAAAAGAAGTGACTGCAACAACTGAGGGAAGTGATACGGACAAGATATTGATGTCATTAACGCATCGGAGTAGAAAGTTGGGAAAAACCGGATCAGAGTCATCAAAAGAACAGTTGTCAGAAAAGAAAATTTCCCATACCCCTCTCGTGCCAAGCTTTGGGTGAAAATACGAAGATCTGATGAAGAAGTGATCAAACCAGTACCCACTAAAACAAAAAACAACTGGCCATTAAAAGCTTGAGCATGTACACTTAAAAAAGTCTTCTGGAGGAAGGAAGACTGCCGACTGACGACAGCCAGAATGCAAGAATTCCTAAGAACCTCTAAATCAGTCCAATAGCATTGGATGGCATAACAATGCACGGCCGATGGAATGATCTATCTACTCTAAGATTTTTTTCCCTGACAACAATTTTTAGGAGGGAACCCAACCAAGGCTTAAGGGGGTCACCTCCTTATGAGGCAAACTCAACCCTCGGCGGATGTCAACCCTGTACTGCAATGTCTTGGGACTGGCTTACAGAATTTATCTCTGTTGCACTTTTCTTCGCAAATGTATCACATTCTGGACTCATCAAAATTCCAAGGCTGCAAAAGTTACTCAATGGTTTGATCAATCTAAAGCTCCTGGTTCAGATTTGATTCTGGTATTATTGCTGTCCAAAATTTTCAACCTTTGCCTATCAAGGTCTTGCTTTCCGTCTTCCTGCAAAATTTCTAATCACGAACTTGTCTTCAAGAATGATTACGGGTCAACATGTCTCTTGACTCAACTTTTCCTATCTGTGTTTCCTTCAGAGTTACACAAACTGAAGTGGTTTTATGGGTTTTAAGTAAGAAAAAACAAAAACAAACAAAAAAAACACAAAAAAACCCACAAGATGTCTGTGGATTCAATATATTTTGTACATTCTCCAAGTACGCAGAGTAGTAGTAACAGTTGGAAGAAGAGGAAGAGGAGGAAGAAGAAGAGGAAGAAGAAGAGGAAGAAGAGAGAGAAAGAGGAGGATTAGGAATAATAATAATAATAATAATAATAATAATAATACAATAATACAGTAATAAGAATAGCCCTAGTAGTCGTCGTCGTCGTCGTAGTAGTAGTAGTAGTAGTAGTAGTAGTAGTAGTAGTAGTAGTAGTAGTAGTAGTAGTAGTAGTAGTAGTAGTAGTAGTAGTCGTAGTAGTAGTAGCCGTAGTAGTAGAAATAGAAAGGTAACAATAGAAAGAGAGCAACAAAGGAGAGGAAGGTTACAAAGGAGAGAAAGGAGATGATGGCGCAAAAATTGGGAGAGCAGGGAAAGCAGGGAGGGTAGGGGAGCAGGAAAGCAGAGAAAGCAGGAGGGAAGGGGAGCAGGGAAAGCAGGGAAATAAAGGAGGGGAGGAGGTAGAGCAGTGAGGAAGTGAGGTGGAGGGCGACCGGGGAGGGCAAGACAGGGAAAANGGAGAGAGAAGGGGGGAGGAATGGGCAAGAGGGGAGGAAGGGGCAAGAGGGGAGGAAGGGCAAGAGACGAGAAGGGCAAGAGACGAGGAAGGGCAAGAGACGAGGAAGGGCAAGAGAAGAGTTAGGGCAGGGTGGACAAGAGGGCAGAAAGGGCAAGTATGAAAGGTAAAAAGACGGGATTGAAGAAGCAGCAGTAGCAGCAGTAAGAATTGCAGTAGTTGAAGAAGAATTGGTAGTGGTTGAAGGGATGTTGTTGTTTGTAGCAACGTCCTCTGCAGTAGTTGGTGGAGAACACCGGGTACTATTGTCTATGTTATACTTTCACTCAAACACAAGGTACTAAGCAAACCAAGAAAAATACATGTGAAACTTTACCACCTGTGAAGAAAACAACAACAAAGTGTTAAAAGGAACTGTTTTAGTTCTTTTTTTTGTTACCAAGCCTTCATTTATTTTAACACAACTCATGAACTAGGGAAGCACTAAAAACTTACCATTTATTCCGGAAACTGCCAATGCAAAGGGTGATGTTCTGGGTTTGAGTAGCAGTGACCTGGAGCCTAAAAACGTAACAATATGCTCATGTTCTTAACTCTGAAATGTTGTCAGGAAGGCTGCCCACCAAAAAGAGGTTGCAAGCAACGCAGCTTAACTCCTACTGATGAACATTGATCGTTCTATGCTCACCTGTTTTAACTCCTACTATTAAATACTATAAAAATAAGCAATGCAAACACAGACAATAGATATAATAAACAGACTAAAAATCTGCCGAAGGGTCAAAATTGACAAAAAATATTTTACTACAAATTTTTCCTGTTACCAAACCTGGGGTTGCATACTGGAACTAAATAATAGGGGGGATAATTATGACTCTATTTCAAAATAACAATTTATTATTGCATTACTTTCATCATCGTGGTTGTTATTATTGTATATTACTATACTTTGTGCCTTGAAAGGCTGGTGTTGCATCTCCTGTCAAAAACTATGGGAGCAGAGGGCAGCCAACCACCAAAGGTCCAAAAGGTGCATCTTCCGGGTCCTCACACAGCCAGAACTCTCCTGGTATCTACGCAGTACCAAGAAACACCATTTTATGTGGAACATCAAATCTGATATTTATTCTTGTCATTTCTTATGAACTTCCTGAACCTTTTGAGACCAATCCTAAAGTCACTACCACCATCAGTGCTACTGACACTTCCACACCTTCCTTTCCAACAAGAGATACCTTTTTATCGTATCCATGTTTTATTCTTTTACTTCGCTATGTCTATGGATGGCTACTTAAATAATTTTTGCTTTTTTATCCCTTTTGTCTACTGACACAATCTCTGGCTTTCAATATTTGATATGCCCGTCACACCATATGGTCATACCCTACAGGAATTTGCATTCTCCATTTTCTACAACACCCTCGTTTTTTGGTTGGAATCCATTTACCTGATCCGAAAACCTTTTGTGATTCAGTACTATCAACGCAAATAACGTCCTACACTGCTGTGTCTCTTCTTAAGCTGTTTTAAACCTGGCTTGTTAAATTCACCCACCAGGTGATCCAGTTTCCACTTTCACACCCAACATTCTACAAATCAAGGAAATAAATGAAATGACTCCCAATGCTTCAATCGCTACATATACCGCTGCAACGTTATTCATAATAATTTTTGTAATTATTTCAAATACTGTTTTTTAGTAAACTTATCCATGGATTCGTAAAAATTTTCTCGAATCTCTGGCAGTTGTCGGAGGATTGTAGCAGAGTGTAGCAAGACAGTCTATTCCAATTGTTCTACTGCCCTGGCAGCTATATGTTTTAAACTTTTGGCAATGCTCTTGATAATGCCCCTCGCATCCCAATTGTAACTGGAATTACTTTCACTTTTTTGTTCCAGCTTTCCCAATTCCCTTGGTTTAAGTCTTTTTTTTTTACCAAACCTAGTATCGTACAGGGCTGCAAAATCCAAAAATTGGCATTAGTTGTTTTTCTTGTCCATTTTAATCAAATCGGGGTTTCTTGTTTAAAAAACTTGGTCTGTTTGTATTTAAAAGTTGCAAAAGATCGTATACTCTTCGTTTTCCCATACACCTTGTGGTTCATGTTCAAACCATTTTCTTTCGTTTTAGAGCCATTCCCTGAATACCTCCGAATTTATCTATTCTTCCTCCCCAGTAATGCCTTCGTTTATACCCTTTTTGTGCCAATTTACTACATTCACTTAAGATAAGAGTAATGCTCTTGTCTGCTTTACTACATACCTCACATTGACTGTATTGTCCAGTCTTATCTTATCTTCATTTTTCCTAAATTTGTTCTTGTTGCCGTTCTTGTGCTGGCAAATGGCAGGCCTCGGTTTGTTTCTTCATGTCTCATTTTTTCAGTCACCAACCATTGACCTTGATCTGCTACATCCTCTATTTGTCTAAGGGACTGGCCGTCCATCATTTTCTCTTTCCAGTTTGTTTTCCAATCTTGTCTGTTCCACCTCTTCAAGTCATTCTCTGTTTCAGGGTCCTCATCCTCAGTATCACTCCTACCTACAACTAACAGTTTCTCCTTGATGTCTTTGGCTTATCCTTTAAGGCCAAATTGAACGCGATTCACAATACCTTCAGCGGACGCACGGCATCAAGTGTCATAACCATGACTGGGGTAACTTCCTTTCATCTGTCAGTATCCTTATAATTCAAACTTGAGTAAATGGTATTAGCTAATCTTTTCTGGGTTTTTTCTCCAAAATTCATGGGGTCAGCTACGTCAATTATGTTGAGGTTTTTCTCCATTTTCTCTACCATGACTTTGATGGTTAGTGCAGTTGCAATGTAACCAAGAGGTTTCTGGTTCCATTCCACGAGTGGGGAAAAAAGACTGTGGCACTTTACAAATAAAAAGCCATTGTTTGGAGTCAGGAAGGGCATCGTCTCGAGTCTAGTTACTGGGGTAAATGACGTAAAAACAACAGTATCCAGTTTTTTAGCTTGTACCTCCTTATCTCTCTGGAAGTATTGATTCCATAATACTAAAGTGAAGCATTCCCTGACAACAAGGTCTGCCGTTACATACTTCTAATTGCACATTTTACACCTGTTGTTACAGGGCTGCCGTTATTTGCCGCTCCGTTTATTTTATTTCATTTCATTTTACTTCACTTCACTTCACTGTACTGTACTGTACTGTACTGTACTGTACTGTACTGTACTCTACGGTCTACTCTATTCTACTCTACTCTACGATCTACTTCACTCTCCTGAACCAGTTTCACGAGTCCTTATTTTTTTTCCGAAAGAGCGACTCTTCCATATATTCTCTTGTTTCTCTTTATTTTTTGTCCGTTTTGTAGCTTTTGGGGTCTTCATTTTTTGTGTGCTAGCTGATCATGTTACCTTCAAAAGGCTCNTAATTGCACATTTTACACCTGTTGTTACAGGGCTGCCGTTATTTGCCGCTCCGTTTATTTTATTTCATTTCATTTTACTTCACTTCACTTCACTGTACTGTACTGTACTGTACTGTACTGTACTGTACTGTACTGTACTGTACTGTACTCTACGGTCTACTCTATTCTACTCTACTCTACGATCTACTTCACTCTCCTGAACCAGTTTCACGAGTCCTTATTTTTTTTCCGAAAGAGCGACTCTTCCATATATTCTCTTGTTTCTCTTTATTTTTTGTCCGTTTTGTAGCTTTTGGGGTCTTCATTTGTTTCATGTGTTGCTATTAATGTACTGTGCTAAAGAATGGCAATCACTTTCTATCCATTCTTCGGCACTGAAAGGGCCTCTCGCCCGCAACATTTCGCTTCTGGTGTAATCTTCTAGGACGTTTTAGGACGCATGAAGCTGTAAACAGCTATTAATCTCATTGTTTTTCTAATCGTTTTTCAAGCCTTGCCCAGTATACTACCCCAGCATATATTAGCAATTATATTTTCTCATTCCCCAGCCTTTATAGTGTATCTGTTTCTAATCTCACAACCAAATTGTAACGGTTGTTAGTAAGATTAGAAAAAACAAGAGTTAGACTTTGGCTTGTTTTCCAATTTAATCTCTTGTTCTTTTGTTGTTCCTAATCTCACTACTAACCGTTTTAAGTCCTAAACTTTGAGACTTTTATCGTTTGTTTGCTTTTATTACGAGGTTAATATATTCATTACGTGTTTTATAATCACAAACTAATGACTTTATCCTCTCCCCAGAGTACACCCTGCTTCACTAATATTTTGTAAACAGTCTTTCAATAAGAATTTTATTAACTGTAGGAAAATTGTTCGAAACACACGAAACTCATAGTTACTTTAAATCAATCTGGATACCGTGCCAGAATTCCGGCGTAGGTGGCAGCCATAACAGCCATCTCTTGGCGGTTCTTCAGACCCTGAGTGAGCACAGTGGGCATCCAACAAGTTGCACTTTCTAATCATGCCCAATACGCAGTTCTTTGTCTTCCCCTTGATCATTTTCCTTCTGCACGGCCAGTCAGCACAACCTCTTCAAGACTCTCCTTCCTCATCATATACCCTACAAACCGAATCTGCCTCTTCACGATCCTCTGTAATAAACACCTATTAGTCTCTGCCTTACGCAAAAGGTCCACATTGGTTATCCTGTCTGTCCATGATACCCTCAACATTCTCCTTAGAAACCACATTTCCACTGCTCTAATCCTGTCTTCCAGACTTTTAGTAACAGTCTTGCAACCATATAGTAGGGTTGACCACACGTAGCATTTAAGTAGTCTAATTCTAGTTTCGATTGTCACACTACTTGACCGTAGATATTCTCCAACTTTTTGGATTTTGTTTTTGCAATGCCAATTCTTCTCTTTATTTCCACGTCTGATCTGGTGTCTGCTGAAACAAAACTACCTAAATAAACAAATTGTTCAACTTTCTCCACTTCTTGGCCCTTACTCGGGACCTTACATCTCGTTTCCTTCTTTTTTGAAAATACCATCACAATGACTTCTTTCTGTTTATCTCCAAGCCTTTCTTCTCGCTTTCTTCTACCACTGTATCCACAATGTTTTGTAGTTTTTTCTTCGCTGTCTGCTATCAACGCTGTGTTATGTGCATATCTGATGTTGTTAACATTTATTTCACCAATAGATATTCCTTTCATGTTTCGCATGATCATTTTCGTGTAGAGCGACAGATAGTATACAGTCCTGTCTCACTCCCTTCCTTATTTCGACATACTGACTTCGCCATTAAGTCTCACAGCTAACATTTGTTCCCAGTATACGTTTTTCAACAGCTCAATAGCCTGTCCACCCAGATCTAGCGCTTCCAGCATTTCAAACAAAGCCTCATGTCTAACTCGATCAAAGGCTTTCACATAGTCAATGAAACAAATATGTACTTCTTTTTGCATACTAACTGCTTTCTCTGCTAATATTTTCAGTACGAAGATGGAATTTCGTGTGCCCTTATTGACTGTGAAACCATACTGTTCTCTGCAACCTCTCCAACTGTTCGACCACGCAGCCTAGCTAGAAAAACTTTAAGAATCAGCTTTGTTAGCTGCCTCATTAAGCCGATTGTTCTGGAAACCTCACACTTCGTAGTCTCCATTTTCTTGGGAAGAGTGATAAAGATAGACCTCCACATCATCTCTGGAAAATGACCTTCCTCATAGATTTTATTTGCTAATCTTGCTACTTGTTCTATTCCAGTCTTCAAGTGCCAAGACTGTTTCTGCTATCAGCAAACAACACTTTTATATTCTCTTTCCATCGATGTAACATTTTCTCTTGAATAACCAAAATATTTCCATCCTTTGCTTCAATGCAGCTGGGTGTAACAATTTTTTTACTTGAGATTACCCGTTGCACCATGCCATCCAACTTCTGTGTATTGGTCTTCTCCATTCGTTCCAGTTCTTCGCACTGTTTTATATACATACACTCCTTTGCTTGCCGACATTTTATACGCACCAACCTGTTTAATCTGTCATATTCTTCGGACCATCTCTTTACTGTTCTAGTATTTTTTATTAGTTCTAAAATCTCGTCCGTCATCCATTCCTGCTTCTTCCTTTCTGTTAGAGGAGGTATGATTTCTTCAGTAGCTTTACTAATTGCCGAACAAATTTGTTCATAGTTATCTACTGCTCTGTTGTTCCCCTTTTCATTTTTCATGTGAAGTTCAACCTTTTATTGAATAGGTGTTTTCACATCACTGGATTTCAGTTGGTCTAGGTCTCGCCGTATCACCTTCTTTGACCTTTTCAGTTTCAGCTTGACAGAAGCAACTAATAGAGCATGATCACTGTTCCAATCTGCATCTGGATAGCACTTCGCTTGTGTGACAGCATTTCTGAATCTCCTATTGATTGTTATGAAGTCAATCTGGTTCCTTGAGCAATCATTTGGGCTTCTCCATGTCCATGGACATCTGGGATGATGTTTAAAGTACGTATTAGTGATCACCTAATTATTTCCCTCACACCACTGAACCCAGGTATTTCCTCGATAATTTCGTTTGCCCAATCCATGTGGTCCTACAACATTTGATTGGCTACTTTCACCAACTTCAGCATTTAGGTCACCCATGACAAACACAATCTCTTGACATTTGCATTGTGCCATGGCTTTATCGAGGTCTACATAAAAATTTTCAATGTTATTCTCATTGCTATTGGATGTTGGTGCATATACTTGAATGATGGTAATGTTAAATGGGCTTCTTTTCAATTTAGCCACAATTATTCGATCGGAAACAGCCCAGCAGCCAAATAGACAATCTGCTATGTTTGGTCCCAATAGGATTCCAACATCATGAATGTCTTCTTTATCTGGTCCTAAATGTAAGAAAATGGTGTTGTTCTTCAAAATTGATTTTTCCTGATTCTAACCACCTGACTTCACTCAGTCCTAGTTTGTCAATCTATACTCTCGTCATTTCTCTCAAAACGTTTTCCAACTTCCCTGCTTGGTGTAGTGTCCTGACATTCCATGTAGCTATGTGGTGGCACGCAGTAGCATGATGACAATCTGGGCTGCCCTGCATGTTCAACAAACCCCTACCGGACGAGACAGCGGTTATTTGATCCATACTCCCCTTTGCGCCGTTGTTGTATGCATTATTCTTTGTTTTTGTCATGGCTGTATACGATGGGCAACAAAAATCACCACTAGTGGCCCAAAGTTCTTTCTGCAGGGTATTTTATTGAGACACCATCTCTAGCTAGCTAGGTGTTGACTCTAGAGAGTTCATCCATCCTTTGATAGGTCTTGTTTCTATTCCTACTGAGTTGCTAGCCACTTTCCTCGCCAGATTTGGAAACTGGTGGTGAAGCCGGTTTAGTCACCGACCATTCGACCATGAATTAGGTTGTACTGCATTACATGTTACCAGTAACAGGGCAAAAACTGTGTGTTAAAATATATTTAATGTTCGTGAAGTTCTAGAAATGATTGTTTAGTGAATCAATTTTGGTTTTGTTTTGTTTGTTTAGTCTACTTTCTGTATGTCACGTTGAAAATTCATTATCAATGTTTGTGATTAGTCTTGTTTTTTGTGCCTGTCCCTGCAGTATGAAGAAGTTCATTGTTCGTAAATTGTTCTGTTACATGATAGAAATATTATTCGTTCCTTTCTCCTGAAAAACTTAAATTTCAAAATAATGAAAACAACAACTTCCAATTTCACTCACCCTATGCTACTGGTAGTAGCCCGGTGTTTGATCTTAACTTACAAGTCAAAAAACAAACAAAGAAAATATAATAATAATAATAATAAAGTACAGTACAGTACAGTACAGTACAGTACAGTACAGTACAGTACAGTACAGTACAGTACAGTACAGTACAGGTCCCTGCATGCAACTTTGCTGGTTTGTTGCTGGGCGCTAAATGTGGGGTTTTTCACACTAGATGGTGTGTAACCACTCGATAATAAAAAAATAAATACAAACCTGAGCTGTTCAGCACATGACTAAAAACTAGTAAAAAGCACAAATAAAAACTAGTCGATATTTTATTGATTACATTGTGTTATGGGGTAGTGTNTATGATTTCTTCAGTAGCTTTACTAATTGCCGAACAAATTTGTTCATAGTTATCTACTGCTCTGTTGTTCCCCTTTTCATTTTTCATGTGAAGTTCAACCTTTTATTGAATAGGTGTTTTCACATCACTGGATTTCAGTTGGTCTAGGTCTCGCCGTATCACCTTCTTTGACCTTTTCAGTTTCAGCTTGACAGAAGCAACTAATAGAGCATGATCACTGTTCCAATCTGCATCTGGATAGCACTTCGCTTGTGTGACAGCATTTCTGAATCTCCTATTGATTGTTATGAAGTCAATCTGGTTCCTTGAGCAATCATTTGGGCTTCTCCATGTCCATGGACATCTGGGATGATGTTTAAAGTACGTATTAGTGATCACCTAATTATTTCCCTCACACCACTGAACCCAGGTATTTCCTCGATAATTTCGTTTGCCCAATCCATGTGGTCCTACAACATTTGATTGGCTACTTTCACCAACTTCAGCATTTAGGTCACCCATGACAAACACAATCTCTTGACATTTGCATTGTGCCATGGCTTTATCGAGGTCTACATAAAAATTTTCAATGTTATTCTCATTGCTATTGGATGTTGGTGCATATACTTGAATGATGGTAATGTTAAATGGGCTTCTTTTCAATTTAGCCACAATTATTCGATCGGAAACAGCCCAGCAGCCAAATAGACAATCTGCTATGTTTGGTCCCAATAGGATTCCAACATCATGAATGTCTTCTTTATCTGGTCCTAAATGTAAGAAAATGGTGTTGTTCTTCAAAATTGATTTTTCCTGATTCTAACCACCTGACTTCACTCAGTCCTAGTTTGTCAATCTATACTCTCGTCATTTCTCTCAAAACGTTTTCCAACTTCCCTGCTTGGTGTAGTGTCCTGACATTCCATGTAGCTATGTGGTGGCACGCAGTAGCATGATGACAATCTGGGCTGCCCTGCATGTTCAACAAACCCCTACCGGACGAGACAGCGGTTATTTGATCCATACTCCCCTTTGCGCCGTTGTTGTATGCATTATTCTTTGTTTTTGTCATGGCTGTATACGATGGGCAACAAAAATCACCACTAGTGGCCCAAAGTTCTTTCTGCAGGGTATTTTATTGAGACACCATCTCTAGCTAGCTAGGTGTTGACTCTAGAGAGTTCATCCATCCTTTGATAGGTCTTGTTTCTATTCCTACTGAGTTGCTAGCCACTTTCCTCGCCAGATTTGGAAACTGGTGGTGAAGCCGGTTTAGTCACCGACCATTCGACCATGAATTAGGTTGTACTGCATTACATGTTACCAGTAACAGGGCAAAAACTGTGTGTTAAAATATATTTAATGTTCGTGAAGTTCTAGAAATGATTGTTTAGTGAATCAATTTTGGTTTTGTTTTGTTTGTTTAGTCTACTTTCTGTATGTCACGTTGAAAATTCATTATCAATGTTTGTGATTAGTCTTGTTTTTTGTGCCTGTCCCTGCAGTATGAAGAAGTTCATTGTTCGTAAATTGTTCTGTTACATGATAGAAATATTATTCGTTCCTTTCTCCTGAAAAACTTAAATTTCAAAAAAATGAAAACAACAACTTCCAATTTCACTCACCCTATGCTACTGGTAGTAGCCCGGTGTTTGATCTTAACTTACAAGTCAAAAAACAAACAAAGAAAATATAATAATAATAATAATAAAGTACAGTACAGTACAGTACAGTACAGTACAGTACAGTACAGTACAGTACAGTACAGGTCCCTGCATGCAACTTTGCTGGTTTGTTGCTGGGCGCTAAATGTGGGGTTTTTCACACTAGATGGTGTGTAACCACTCGATAATAAAAAAATAAATACAAACCTGAGCTGTTCAGCACATGACTAAAAACTAGTAAAAAGCACAAATAAAAACTAGTCGATATTTTATTGATTACATTGTGTTATGAGGTAGTGTTGTCTTTTCCTGGATATAGGAAATTCAAAAAAAAAAACAACAAAAAAACAAAATAATAGGAAATGACACATTTTACATCAACCTACCTAATAAGTTTTGGGGCCTTTCGCTTGTATGCACGGCTTTATTGTGAGGACCTGGAAAAAGTAAAGCAGTAACCTTGATTAGAATATGCAATAACAAGCTGGGGATTGGGAACGGTACAGTGTAAAGAATTTAAAACATCTCTAAAAAGTAGTTTCCTGCAAAGAAGACACTGAATTAGCAGACGAATACGATTCAAATAAAATTATTAGGATGCCGTTGTCGCTGCAAGTCCCAGTACTCTGATTTGCTACCTGAATGAAATGCAAAACTTAATATTTCTCTTGCTATTACATTTATGAGACCTGGGTGGACATCTACAGCCACCCCTTTTTTCCTAGGGGTGAAAAAGTAAACTATAAAACTTTCAGCTATTTTGCAAAGAAAAAAAACTAATACCCTCCTGAATTGTTAAAGGAATACAAGACAAGCACTCTTAGAGTTTAGACTCACTCAAACTAATGTTATATATTACAACAAATATATTTACACTTTTTATAAGATTATTTAATTCTCTTGTGAATCCTTCTATATTCTCAGTTTTTTTATTTTCCCCTAACGTTTTATCTAACATTTATTCTTACACAACACAAAGTGTAAACTGCATGAAAACTGGGGGGAAAATTCATGTTACATCATCATAAAAACAAAACAAGAGCAGAACTGTCATCTGAAAATCGCAATTGAAATACAGTGAATTCAGCTTGAAAGTCACACTTTTCTGTCCTGAAACAAACTCGAATAGGAAATATAAAAGCTTCAGCCTTGCACTATTCTTATACTCTTCCTACTAGCCAGTGACTTTGAACCGCAACATTCGACCCTTGTGTTGATTCAAAAGCAGTTTAATTTTTGGGGCTGAAGTTTCATATTCACGGCATTTTTTCGCTGGGCCTTTAACCATAAGTGGCAGTCAGCCTCACTGTGTAGCCACCATTATTACTTTCTGAAATGTCACAGCAGGCCAATCTTCAAATAAAAATTTTGTCATTGAAAATAAAATATTCTATTGTCGCCGTTGTACGATCTCCCATCACAAGAAATAGCCAACAAAAATACGTGTTTCTCTCCTCATTTCCACAAGTCCATGAAAAATTGTGGTAAACGGCTTCACTGGAATAGTTCTTAATAGTAACACGAGTGCATGGACGTCTGTCTTGTTTGAAGCGAAGACGTTGGCCTGACACAGCTTTCTTTGACTTTCCAACCGATAAAAAAATTTCGGGTTACCCTAGACAAGACTACCAGATACAACTTGATTCATATTTAAACCTTTTGGACTTGTATTATCCGAGGTTTGTACTCCAGCTGACTGCAAAAGTAGATTTAATCCTGTGCTGTTAATTGCTGAATTTTCATAGAACGTTACGTATTTCCTGTGTGCTTCACCAATGAAATACATCACAGGCAAGGATCCTCATCAATTGTTTTCTTTGTAAGTTGTTATGAAATTGATGCCAGTCATAGCATGATCAGCGGAACCGGGCAGTGCCATTGAAAGTAATGAACAAACACAATATTGACAGCATGCTTTGACAGATTGGTCGTTCAAATTGAACAAAGTGCAAATGTTTATGACGCATTCAAATATTATGAAATTAGCGTATCATGACTGGGGGGATATCGGAACAGGAAAATGTCAGAACAGAAACTGGATCAACTTCTGTTCTTTGGCTGAGAACTTTACATCTGTACAGTGTCACAGTGTTTTTAGAATTAACTGCAAATAAAAATATCTTGGCTTTGACTAAAATTTGCTATGACAGTCATAGCAGTCATAGCACAGCCTGCCGCCCCTGCCAGCAACATTTCACTCACCTTTCACTAAAAAAACAAAAGTTTCAAATTAGGGTGGAAAAGATAAGACAAACTTCTAAAACCTAACCTGATTCACGAGTTACTGTATTATTTACTTGATGTACTTCGTCCAAGTATAAACGCTAAGAAATAGTTTCCATTATTTATCAATACAATATTATGACCATTGTCGCGGCATGACGGCTTTATGTAGTACTACATCCTCAGCCACAGAGGAAAACATAACATCTCGAATTCCTTCGAAATATTATTCTTTATCTAGTCAAAAAAGAGATCACAGAAACAGCAAGACAGAGGTCTCTGTACGCCCTTCCCATCCAGTTAAAGTTACAATGGTACAGAACATCCAACGGAAATAACACAAGCAAGGTGGTCTTACAACACGAAAATGAAATATGCAAAGTGCAACGTTTGTCTTCATTCTAACCAACATGTTTTGATGACAATGATAACTGAATGACTCAAAAATTATACACACATTAATGATAATGATGTATTTTAGCACATTTCCCACTTATCAAGTGTTTAGCTATGCAGATGTTTTTAGTTTTCATGCCTTAAACTGGACTTGCAGGGCAATAAACATGTAATATCAGCATTTGCAAGATTAACTTTCAAGGTTTAGACATGCTGAAAGTTTGATACTTACACTCACTCACACTCACTCACTCACACTCAATTACTCACACTCACCATCAGCCTCACCCTTACTCTCACCGTCACCCTCGCTATCACCCTCACTCTCGCAAAGGACTAATATCTTCGCGGGCAAGCAGGAGTACACGTCACAGGAGCCGGAAAACTTAAGGCGGGCTAAAAAAACATGAAGCTTACATCACCTTACAGTACTCTTTGCTTTGGCAAATTTGGATGAAAATTTTAGTTTTCACTGCGTCAAAAAAGCAAGATAACAACTGCTTCACAAAAAGGACCTGCCCAGTAACAGTTAAAATGTAAGTAAATGTAAGTAAATGTAAGTAATGTAAATAAAAGGCTATAAACTCAATCGGTAACATCAGACATGCCACTTCTGTTCAAGCAGACCGGCGGAGTCAAATGTGTTTTCCTTAAAACTTCATCACTGCCAACAATAAAACCAGTACCATCTCCCTTTTACATTGGCTACAAATACATATTCGAAGTCTACGAAATTGACTATTAAAATTTTTTTCGAACCAGTGAGGGCAAGGCCAAAGGGGATTGGTCAGGGAGGGCAGAAAAGGAAGGCAATAAAGGAAAGAAAGGAAGGCAATGAAGGAAGGCAATGAAGGAAAGCAAGGAAGACGGGAAAGGAACGAAAGCAAGGAAGAAAAGTAAGGGACGAAGGCTAGGAAGGCAAGAAATGCAAGGAAAGAAGGGAGAAAGGCATGGAAGGAAGGCATGGAAGGAAGGCATGGAAGAAAGGCATGGAAGGAAGGCATGGAAGAAAGGCATGGAAGGAAGGCATGGAAGGAAGCC
>RDPX01000069.1:707823-730362 GCA_003991215.1 Morbakka virulenta | reverse complement strand
ATAAAAGAAAAGGAAGGAAAGAAAAGAAGGAAGGAAAAAGGAAGGAAAAGGAAGGAACGCAAAGGAAGGAACGCAAAGGAAGGAACGCAAAGAAAGGAAAGCAAAGAAAGGAATGCAAAGAAGGAAGGCAAGGAAGGCAAGGCAGGGCAGGGAGAGCAGGCAGGACAAAGGGGGCAAAGGGGGCAAAGAAGGCGAGGAGTGCAAAGAAGGCGAGGAGAGCAAAGAAGGCGAAGAGAGCAAAGAAGGCGAAGAGAGCAAAGAAGGCAAGGAGGGCAAATGGGGCAAGGAGGGCAAATGGGGCAAGGAGGGCAAATGGGGCAAGGAGAGCAACGGGGCAAGGAGGGAAACGGGGGCAAGGAGGGAAACGGGGGCAAGGAGGGAAGGGGGCAAGGAGGGAAACAGGGGCAAGGGGAATATGAAGATCAGAGAGGATAGGGAGACCAAAGACGATTGGGAAAGCACAAAGGATAGGGAGAGCAGGGAGGGTAGGGAGACCACGCACGGTAGGGAGAGCAGGGGAAGCTGGGAGGTAGGAGAGCAGGGGAAGCTGGGAGATAGGAGAGCAGGGGAAGCTGGGAGGTAGGAGAGCATGAGCAGCTGGGAGGTAGGACAGCAGGGGGAGCGAAGAAGGGAAAGAGGGCAGAAAGGGCAAACATGGAAGGCAAAAAGATGGGATTGAAGAAGCAGCAGTAACAGCAGTTGAACGAGTATTGAAAGTGGTTAAAGGCTCAAACGCAAGGTACTAAGCAAACCAAGAAAATTACATGTGAAACTTTACCACCTGTGAAGAAAACAACAAAGTGTTAAAAGGAAGTTTTTTAGTTCTTTTTTTCTTGTTACCAAGCCTTCATTTATTTTAACACAACTGACAAACTAGGGAAGCACTAAAAACTTACCATTTATTCCGGAAACTGCCAATACAAAGGGTGATGCTCTGGGTTTGAGTAGCAGTGACCTGGAGCCTAAAAACGGAATAATATGCTCATGTTCTAAACTCTGAAATATTGTGAGGAAGGTTGCCCACCAAAAAACCCTGCTGATGAACATTGATCGTTCTATGCTTATTTGTTTTACATCCTACTAATAAATACTACAAAAATAACCATTCCAAACACTAACTAAATGCAATAAAGAATAAAAATTTTGCGAAAGGAAAAAAATTGGTGAATAATGTTCCTTTTATTAATTTTCCTCTTATCCGTCTGAATATGTATATTGTAACTAAAAAATGGAAAAAATAATTTCAAAATCACCATTATTATTATCATCACATTTCCTTATCTTGCATATTATTACAATTCCTTACCGGGTCACCCAAGTGACCTAAGGCGGGCAAAGGTTTTAGAGTAACACACACACGACATCTAGGTAAAAAAATTACAGATTCGTATATGTAAAAAAAATTGTGTGAATATAAAAATACATATTTGTACAAACATAATAATTTAATTAAATTAAAAGTTATAAACGTATCAGTGAAAAAAAATATTTAAGTGGAGAGATACTTTGGTAGAATGTGAGCAGTACTGGTTAAAACTATTTTCTGGATCCAGTGGAGGCTATGTTCGCCAGGTAATTTTTCGACAAACTTTTGAGTACCTTTCTTTGTCATGCCTAGGGTGCCTACGATGACAGGGAGGGTCGTTGCTGTGAGGTTCCACATTTTCTCAATCCCCATTTCGAGGTCCTTATATTTACTTAGCTTGTCAAACTCCTTGACAGCTATATTTTTGTCTGATGGAACACTCGTATCTATTAAAAGGTAGGTCTTATCTCGGTGAACTTTCACAACAATGTCTGGGCGATTGGCTTGAATTGTTGTCTGTATTTATTGGAAGTCCCACAGGATGGAACCGTTTTGGGCTTTAGTTACTGGTGGGGGATGGTGTTCACACCAGTTCTGGTGGGTGTCAAAACCATAGGATTTGCAAATACCCCAGTGTAGATATTATCATATTATCATGTCTTTTGACATACTCACTGGGTAATAAGACAAGGCATCCAGACACTAGGAAGTCTACTGTTTCAATACATTTGTCACAGAAGCGGCATTTCGTGTCTGCTCCATTTTTTAAGATGTTAGCTTGATAGTTTCGCGTGAAGAGCCTTTGGTCTTGTGCAGCTATGATAAAGCCTTCAGTTTCTGCTTTTAATTCTGCACTCCTCAGCCACTGATAGGTTGCTTGTTGATCGACATCAGCGTTTTGGCTTCGGATTACATATTGACCATGTGGAGCCTTCTGACTGTATCTTTCTGTTAGCTGGTTTTGACCTTTCCTTGTTGCATGTTTTTTCACTTTTTTCGCTACTTTTGTTTAACAATTTCTAATTCATTCTCAAATTTCGTAGCTTCTCAGAATACCGAGTGAAGCTTTTTATTACTTTCATGTTGCAAAACCAGTTGCATCATCCAATCATTTGAGACTTTTAAATAATATTTCATCGCTATCGTTGCTGTTTTACAAGAAAGTTCCAACTGAACATGACCATTTATATTTATAGCTTGACTCCGGGTCTAGTTCCTTGATAATGGTTTGAATATCAAGATTAATTAAAGTGCTTCCTCGCAGTTTTCCTTTCATAAATGTTGCCTTCGCACACTTGTCAAGCCCGAACTCCATGCAGATATCTCTACTAAATACACTAACAGTTGTAAGTAATCCTTCGAGCTGTTGGTCATTTTTCGCAATTTTTTTTCAAGTCATTCATGTAAAAAAAGTGATTTATAACTTTGTGAAAGATGGAATAACCTGAGCCTGAGTTATTAAGCTCATTTGAAAGAGGTATGAGGGAAATACAGAAAAGAAGTGGGGAAAGAGAGTCTCCCTGGAAGTTACCTCGTTTGATTTTGATAAGATCAGATTCACTCATGTCGTTTTTGTGGCTGAGAAAAAACCGTGTTTACCATTTAGACATACTACTGCGAATAAAGTTAGTGATGAGTGGAGAAACTTCGTACAGGTTTAGACTTTTCAGTATCCAGTCGTGGGGAACACTATCAAACGCCTTTCTGTAGTCGACCCATGCAGTACTCATATATCTACAGTTTTCTAACAACATTCTATTAATCATCAATTGATCTTTACATCCGTAAGAATTCCTTTTACATCCTTTCTCTTCTTCTGGAAGGATTGAATTATTTTCAAGAAACATATATATTCTTTCAGATATTATTGAGGTTAGAATTTTAGAGATTGTTGTAAGGCAGTTGATTGGCCTGTAGTTTTTAGAGTATTGAGTTTCTTTACTCTTTGGCAATAAATAAGTTGTCCCTTCAGTAAGCCAGTCAGGGATAATTTCAAGATTTTGCATCAGATCATTGTAAGATCTTGAGAGAGAATCATTAACTCTGTTAAGGAATTCAGCCAAAAATTGGGAATCTTGTCGAGTTCTGGGGATGTCCATTTTTGGGACTTCCCAGTGGCAGACTGGAGTTCTTTGATCGTTATTGGTTCCCATTTTTGTTCGCTAACATCAGACAACCTTTATTCCTCTCTACCTATCCATTCCGCTTCAGTTAAAATTCTTTTCATTACCCCATATACTCTTCCAGAACTCTTCCATGTCTTCTATCTTCGGTGGCTCTTCAACTCGAATCTTGCTTTTTCCTAGCTCTCTGAAAAACTTCTTTTCATCCGTCTTAAAAACCTTGATTTGTCTGTAAAATTTGTTTCTTTTATCTAATCGCCGTGATCTCTGTGCTTTTACTTGCATTCTTTGCTTAAGCGTTTCTTTTGCCGTAACAACAGAGTTTAAATCATTAATCATTAACACCTTTTTCATCTGACATTTCAATACTGATATTTCTGCCCGCAGAAAATCAATCTCTTTCAGAATTTTTACTTTCCATTTTGGTGGTTTGTTCACATGTGGCTTCCTTTTGGTTTTGATTTTAACACCTGTGTCATGGGTTATTGCTTTGGCAGTAGAGTACATAAGATTATTAAGCGACGTCAAATCTTTATCAGTGTTTTCTACAAAATTTCTCAGAGCAACGTTACAGAGAGTAATTGTAGTTCTTGTTATTTTGTTCAAGGTTAATTTAGGGAGAGCTTCTCTTTCAGACATGGCATGTTTTCAGTTTTGTTTAACTCTTAGTATATTTTCACGGGATGTTTCAATTTTCTCCTTGTTCTCATTAATAAATTCATTTCAATTCTCATCATGTGTCTGGTTTATAACCTGATTTATCATACTCTCTATTTCATCATTCGTTAATTTAACGACTCTGACAACTGGCTCATGCAATTCATCAGCATTATCTTCACTTATTTCCGTCATTTATCTACTTCATACACATCGTCTCCATTTATTCTAATCTCTGCTCTAACTTGTTCGATCTGTGCATCATTCAACTTCTTATTGTTAATAATGTCTCTTCTCACATTCCCGAGCTTATTAGCATCAATATTATCGCGACAATCATCTCCAACTATTTGTCTCCATAACAAATAGGTTTGTTCCGTTAAATTTCGTTGTGGTCTTAGTTGAGCGGTGTAAAAGGCTCTAAAAACATTCTTATAATCCTCAGTAGACCATTTGTTTCTGTTTTCTTTCCGAGGTCGGAGTATCACCAAAGGTTCAGGATTAGGAATTAACTGGTTCTGATTACCTTGTGGATCATTTGTTGAGGACTTCATTCCAGTAGCAGACTTTTCGATCTCAGGCTGTTTTTTTTCTCTCTTTATTATTATTATTATTAACTATTTATTATTATCATCATCATAATCATCGTTAGTATTATCATTTTACTGGTACTGACACTATCTGGGGCTATGACTGACAGGTCCAAGTAACATGGGATTGTGGTACAACAGTCTGTTAAGAAAAGAAGAGTTACTTTCTAGACTACCACATAATTTTCTTCATCCCCTGAACTGGGCATTTTTTCTGTGTATTATTAACCTTTATCAAGACCCAAGAAAAAATACAGTGGAACAATATTAAGAGGCAGTTATGCAGATCTGTACAGAAACTGAATACCTGAGGATTATCTTACATGAAGGACGATATGATGGATGTTATTTATATGGTAGCTACAATCAACACTAATAAAGAAGTGAGTGGAATAGAGAAATCAAGCTGTAGCAATGCATCACATGCTTGCCAAAAAAAATGCAAGGACCAGCTTTATATGTCACTAGATAGAAATGTCAAGTGTTCTTGAAGCAAAATTCCTGTAAATGAACTGCACAAGAATGACATTAAAAATTTAATAGCCAAGTTCAAAATGACGTATACTACACATAACAAACAGGTTACTTTTCTGGCATAGGAGAAGTTTCAGAAATTCCAACGAACATCAGGGATGCTAATTACTGAATACAATAATGAAGATTTGATGCCTAAATGACTGTATTGTGAAAATATATATGTTTTTTCCTGATGGTTTTAGTGTATCATCTATTAACCAATTCTAACCGATCTGGAGAAAAACAACAACTTACCAGGGCTAAAATACAACAGCTGACATATGAACATGAAGCAACAGGTACGAGCAGTTTACAACTGCAGTACAATTAACATAAGTTCTGATGGTGATTGACTAGCAGTTTAAAATGAACCAATCTCTGAAACAAGACCAGTGAAGAAGACTCCTATTACACAAGAATGGGCAGGTTGAAAAAACAGTATAATAGGTTCTGGATTCCTCAATCCAATATCTGTTATACTTGAGATGCAGAGGATATGAGAGGTACCAAGATAGATGGCAGGCATTTCAGAACAGTGTTCACGGAAGGTGTTAGCTAAAAAATGTATGATAAAAGGGGTAAGAATTATCAGTGAGTGAGTGAGCTAAAGAAAAAGAATCCTTCAATTAAATATGGAAGAGCAACTTATTTGTCAGTGTGAATCAGTATATATCACTGGGTCAGAGATTGTTTTACAGGAAAAGGCTTACCAGGAAGTAAAAGTCACATTGCTCTCAAATGAAATAAAAGAAATTTACATAACATAATTTGTCAGGGCAACTATGAACTGTACTGTACTTACCAGTGAATGTAGCAAAACAGTAAGCAAGGCGAAATGGCTTCAAGTTTATGTTAATTCATTTTCTTTAGCTAATGTATGTCTATTTAAAGAACACCAAATTGGAGATAAAGTTTTCACATCTCATAACCAAGTAACTTTTCCACTACAAATTGGGATAAAAACTTTAAAATATCTGTAAGACATTCCATTATTTTTGGGTAAAGAAAGTAACATTTTTTCTTCTATTTTTCTGTGCATGATTTGTTCCCCCCTGGCCTATGCCTAGGTATTTATATCCATATATCTCCATCTTCTTTATGACCTTGCTATCAGGTAAAGTACTGTCTAAGAACTCACCATTCACCCTTTTCATGACAAGTGCATTGCACTTATCCATTCTGAATATCATTTTTATATCATACACCTTGTCAATAATTGCTGCCTATTTCTGTAATCTTTCATGAAGAATATCATCCTTCTGACTGTTAACCATTAATGGACTATGCCTTTTGCTAGACTATCTTATAACTGTTTACTACCTGGGTTGCACATGATGGTATGTCTTTTAAACAAAAGCACTTGGTCTCGATCTAAACCAAGATCTTCTTAATTCAACATCTTGCATATACCACTTAGCACATCTTCTTATGGGTCATTCAATGCCAAATCACCAGACGGTCTCACTGTTATGTTCTCAGACTTTGATGAAATTTCTAAGAAAAACATCCTAAAAATTTCAGCTTCATATCTCAACGGGTTCAAAAGTTATTGAACTTTGAAATATTCTTAAATTGGTCAAAATTGTACATCTTCTGCTTCAAGCATGATTTGGCCAACTTTGGTATTCAATAATTCAACAACCCAAAACAATAAAGGGATCACATTTGGTCCCTTTGTAGTTTTCTACCTAAATCAAACAATGGCATTATTTGTCAAAAAATAGTGTTTCTTAAGACACAGCTTGCTGGATATGGTAAAAAAACACCATTTCAAAAGGGTCATTCAACTTTTAAGAGGCTGTGGAAAGAGTAACAATGACCCTATCTTCTACAATTTTCTTGCTATCAATTAACAGGTATGTTAATACGTAGGAAATACTTAAAATAAACCTTTCTGTATAAATACTTAAAATAAAACTGAAATCCAAATTTATGTATATTTAAAAAATTAAGGTAAGACCTTTCATTTGACAAAGTTAAACGATGGTTCAAAATCACAAGAGACTTGAATAACCTCTGGTTTACCCCTTATATTGAGAAAATTGCCTTGTTAGGAAGTCATTAAATGTGACATTAAACACAAAAATAATAGAAACCACAATCAGCCAAATATCTCAGTGAAATCAAAAGTTCATGTAAAAGTTTTCAAAACTGTTGTTTGATATAGTATTTGATGCTTTAAAAGCAAAATTAATAAAATTTTTCTTCCCTATTGGTGAAAAGATAATTTTGTATAAAACAAAATTTGCTTGTAGTCTTGTTGCTAAAAAGTAACCTTGAGCATTGTGTCCTTTAAGTGCCGATGAAATATTTTCACCACTATACCATTTACTTAAAATGGTTCTTAATCATAAGCAATTTGGGGGCACAGCTTTCAACAGAGGTTTTCAAAAATATCAACAAGTAACATCAATGGGCAGAAAATTGTTTATCATAGTTAAACAATTTTACATGAAAGAAAAGATGAGAATTAGTTCTAACAAGCACAAATTTTAATGCCAGCTTTGGCTCCCAACAGATGATCCATTAAAAACCCATGTAGTAGATTTAAGGTTTCTTAGCACCTAGTTCAGAAGGCTTAAAAATGTGAAGTGAAAAGAGACTACTTGCAAAAGCAGGCATAAGAAAAGAATAAACTGTTGTAGATAGACTGAAGGAAAGTGTCCTTCAAATTTTTGAATCAGATAATATCACTAGCCTATTTCCTGGAAAAAACATTTGTATCTGTAAATGTCAATGGTCAAAAAGTTCACAAGAAAATGTGCATCAAGGATTTTTATTGGCAAAATAACACAATCATACTTTATGTATCAAAATATTGACAAGAATGAACTCAAATGTGACTGCTACTGTGTTATACCAGACCATCTCCTGCAAAATCAGACAGCAGTTTATTGTTATATTTCAAAATTGCTACCAACAGTCTGCACATAAAACCCTCTCATAAAAAATGTTGAATACTTTGGTGATGGAGCAGCTTCCCAATGTAAACATTCCAAATGTCTTATTAAGAGTATGATTTGAAGGCCCACTACGCATTGTACCAGAGTCACAAAGCCATCATTGTTTTGTTCAAGATGGAAACTTGCTTAAAAGGAATAAATGATACATCTATATGTACACAAGTTTAATAATCCTCAAAAAAGTATGTATTCACTATTAAGCAGAAAAGTTCATTGGCTGTAATAATGATGAGATCTGGCACATTGGGCCTATACTTGAATGCTCTAATGAAAAGACAAGGTTTTAAACATCAAAACATCAAATAGGGGATAATTAAAAAACTATTCACTTTCAACACTGCTGTTGAATTGTTATTATCAAGATTGGTTGTTTGTTCTATTTGGGAATTCAATATGTAGAGGTTTACTCTAACAATCACCAGTAAAATTGCTTATACCTTTAGCTGATGTCTGAGTCTTGAGGTCCTTTGCTTTTAAACTTCAAATTTTCAAGTCTTCTGCAGACGTACACCCAAGACCACTCTCAGAGAGGTACTTACAGGTGTTATAATATACATACATATATATTAATTGTATTTTTGCTTGTGTTTGAGCTTGTCATATTCTGCTGTATTTGATCTGCCATCTTGTTCCCTGCCTATTGTTTTATGGTGAGGAACCATCCTGTACTGAAGATTAATGTTGTAATGATGAAGATTGATGCTAATTAAAATAGCACATGTTGTTTTCTACTTTGTTTACAATCTATTTAATTTACTCTTTTCCTTAACTTTACAACATGGCATTCAGAAGTGGAATGAAAAGCATTGGTGATTGAATTGTGATACAAGTTGTTGAAATGGAACATAGTTTAAAGCAATTTATAGCTATTTGTAAATATTGTTCATTCCTATGAATAGGACAAAGCTGCCACAAGAGTTAAATTGGGACTGTGCATCAAATTTAGTTGAAGTATGGAAATGTTGAAAAAATGACAAAAATTCTTCTTCAAGCAGCAGAATCTGCTGGTAAGAGTGACTTGGTGAAACCCTCTATTTCCCTAGATTGTATTGGCATGTCAGCAAAGAAAATTTACTGGTCTTATACCTTTGACAATGAGGATGAAATAATGAAATATGTTATCATCCAAAAGTTTTATGCTTACTTTCAACCATGGCAAAATTTAACTTGTAGCTGCTTCACATTCCTCTTCGGGAGGTGTGAATTTTCATGAGTTTTATACATGTTTTCAACAACTCATTGAAAACTGTGAATTTTGTTAATTGAAAAACACACTCAATCATCGGTCTTTCAGACATGACACCCCAGGAAAGATTGGTCCATGAAAGTGATACTGATCCTGACAAAGTTTTTAAAAAAATGTCATGTCAATGAAGCCTCTAAACTCCAGAGAAAATTTATCCTGAATAGGAACATATTAATTCACAACTTAAGCAATTACAATTTCATAATAATTAAGCAATGTTAATTCTGTGCTGGCCAACATCTACCACACATACTTGCAGCAAGTGAAATCATAATGGCCATTATGCCCTCTGATGAGAAAACAGACATAGGTACACAACATAAACACAAACAGCATAAAAAAATTGGTGAAGTTAACAATGAATCTTCTGACTCAAACTTACAAGAAGGTTTCCTCCTCAGATCAATTATTTAAGACGATGCAAAGTGTAATAACCTTCACCTTTGTAGTAAACAAGACAACAATATTCCTTTATCTCTTACCCTTAACTCAAAGCTTACTTTCAACAGTTTTTGCACTTGCATACAAAATGGTATTGAGGCCATTCATATCTAGGTCAATACCATAACAGAGTTCTTGTATAACCAAGTTTACTATGGTTAAATTTTTTCCCTGTGATTTGTTCACTTTTATCTTTGTTAGGCTTTCCAAGGGTGACCTGGAGGTAGTTGTGGCAAAGGGTAATAACCAGGTAGCAGTGGGTTATCTTGGAGGGAAATTTATACAACTCAAGTTGAGGAGCCATGGCTTAATGGTTAGTGCAACTGCACCGTTACCAAGAATTCCAGGTTTGATTTCCCCAAAGGCTGACTTTGGAAATTCCCAAAAGAAAAAGCCATTGGTTGGCATCAGGAAGGGCATCCAGCCAAGAAATTCCTCACTGCCAAATCCAAGTCCCTGTGAAGGACACCATCTGAGCCCCAGTTACAGGGGGAGAATGATGTTAATACCAAAAAAAAGTTTTAAACAATGAACACTGTAACTGGTCAAATCATGGATACTTTTTGGAACACAATTAAATAGTTTTGGCTCATGTATGGAGAAAATGGCATAATGCACTCTGATATGGACTCTTTTTGAAAAGTGGTACAATGCACTTACCTCCAAGATGATCATTTATATAAAAGCTTCCAGAATGCTTCCTCAAGTTTGGTACCAGGTCTTCTAAAACCTTCTATATATGACAATATTCCTTTCTTTCCATCTTTTCAGAGAGCTACTAGCACCCATGAGCTATTTAACAAACTGTTTTAGGACCATCTCTAAATTTTGAATAAGTTCTTTCTGCATAGGGTCTAATAGTTGTGAGCAGTAATCCAGGCATGGAATAGCCAGCAACTTTCAAATTGGGTGCTTAGTCTGTTCATCACGAAATGATAGAGGCCCTGTAATACACAAATTTTCAGCAAATACTGGACTTCAAGTTGACTTTGGCAAAGAGAACACCACAATTTTGAATTATTTGAAATTGTTTATTACAGAAAACTTCTATGAAATGATTTCAATACAAACAAATTTGTATGTCAATCAATATATTGAGGCTAATCCTGATAATGCAACGTCACGGGAGTTAAAAGCAACTACAGCTATGGAGATAAGACATTTCCCTGTTTTGAATTTACTAAAAGGCTTCATTCAAAAGCCACAAGCCTGTCAAAATTGGAGCACTGATCCTCTTCTGCAAACTTCCATCTTCAACCATATCATGCCACAGAATAGATTTCAAAAGATATTGTAGTTTCTACACTTTGCAGATAACTCTAATTACGATTGCAATGATCCAAACTGGGATAAACTGTACAAAGTGAGATATGATGTGGAATTTTTAGTTGATCGTTTCAAGACAACTTACCTCCTGCAGAGAGTATTTCTGTAGATGAATAACTTTTACTATGAAAAGGAAGGTTATCTTTCAAGCAATATACACCAGGAAAATGAGCCACGTTTGGAATTAAGTTGTTTAGCAAAGATTCCGGCTATGCCTGGAATTCATTTGTGTATCTTGGTAAAACTGCTGCTTGTGATGATGAACAACATGCCTTAGAGAAAAGGATTGGAAAAACTGGTCTAATTGCTGCTAACTTAGCCAACAATCTTCTTGGTTTGGGCTACAAGCTGTATGTTGATAACTGGTACACAAGTGAAGCACTATTCCAATACCTTTATGACAATAAAACTTGTGCTGTTGGAACTGCCAGAAAAAACAGATTGAAGCTACCAACCTCCTTCAAACAGGAAAAGCTTGAAAGAGGACAGTTTGCTTTCCAGAGGAATAAAAACATGCTTGCAGTACAATACCAAGATAAGAAAGATATATATATATATATATATGTTTTTAACAATGCATAAAGCAGACTCCATGAATGTCAGACGCAAATATCGTAACAATCAAATCCAGAAGCCAACTTTTATCCAATATTATAATCAGAAAATGGGTGGAGTTGATAAGAATGATGCAATGATTGGTAATTATTCTTGCATACATAAAAGTTATGTGATATATTAAGTTTTTTTCCACTTCCTGGAAGAGGTGACAAAGTTGAGGAAGGGAAGAAACATAAGTTCATGAAATTCAAGTTAGAAGTTGTTCGCCAGATGTTCAAAGATGCAAGTATATCTTCTGATCCTAGTGCAGAGCTTGATCACCTGAAAGGTCATCATTTTCCAACTTTGATTCCTGCCACTGCAAAAAAAGAAAAACCATAGAAGAGGTGCATTGTGTGCTACAAAAACAATGTACACAGAGAATCACCTTATCATTGTGAACAATGTGTTACTGATCCAGGGCTTTGTGCTGCACCATGTTTTTTGAGATACCATACACTCATACACTATGAATATGCTTTGTAGAATATTCTCTTGTAAAAGAACCATTGAGAAAGAATATAGTTACATTGCTTGAAAATGTATTTTTTCTTGGGAACCACAGAATGGCAGGATTATTCTAAAATGGGAGCCTAAAATTAAAACTGTGATGTATATATACATCCCAGGGGAACCACAACATACTTGCTGTGACATAAATAAATGTCCTGAGGAATTTATAGGGTTAATAAAGGGGTAAGCATTGTTTCTTTGCAATTTATCAGTAGCACTGCACTCCAGGTATTCCATCTGGACCAGTTGCTGCATTGGCAGATAGTGAAGTAATTCCTCTCAAAATATCATCTGCAAATATAGTTACTTCAGCCATTTCAGTTTATCCTTTTTAAAAATCTATGTCCCATTCAACAAAACCTCTCTATTTTATCAAAAATTACAAAAGCAATCCTTCTTATGAAAACAATGGGTCCTTTTTCACTCTGCTTCTTCACTTCTTAACACATGCCTACACCCCTGTCTATTGCTCTCTGGTTCAATAACCTTTATTTCAGCTGCAAGCAGCTTTTCTTCTAAAACCTGATGTTACAGAACATACCAATGTGGTAAACAATTTCAAAATGTTCCCTAAAATACTGCATTCCTATAATATTTCTAACTGATCTCAGAAAGGTATTTTTTGTGGCTCATTATAACCCTTCTAATGAAGTTTTTGCTTACCACTTACTTACTTACTTACTTTACCTTCTCTGTTTAGCATCTTGTTTTCCCATAGCTACAGGGTTGATGGTGTATGAGACTCTTCCACCTGTCTCTATCCATTACATCTCCCTCTCTTGCACCAACTTGTCTCATATCCTCCTCAACTGTTTTCCTCTAGGTTTTCTTTGGCCACCTATGAAGTTCTTGCTTACCACCATTTCCCAAAAATAGCTCTTGTTTTATTTTTGTCTTTCCATAGACTTCTTTATTATCACTGTCTGGTTAATCACACAAAAGGTAAGGACCTTTTATGGTCTAATAAATTAATTAAATACATAAGCTTGTTCCTCCCACCCCCACCCCCCACCCCCTCACCCTATGATTTATCATGACCAACTATTTAATCCTCTTTGCTGGCTTCAATTTGCAGATGCTGCTGTCATTATCACCAATGGAAAACCAATGGAAAAAAAAAGAGTCAGTTCCCTTGGGATTGCTTTGCTAGGCCTTGCTCACTGACAAGGCCTGGTAAGGAAGTCAGAAATGCACTAATTTGAAGGGTAATATATTACTCCTGGAATCAGGGCATTTCTGACTCCTTTACTTCAGTTAAAGCCCAAGTGTATTTAATAACAGTAAGCCTGTTCAAGGAATCATAATTGTGATGCTCTTTGTATATTGCCTGTTACTTCAACTTAAGCATGAGTGACCAAAGGCACAAGTCTGAGCTAAAACATTTGTTTCACATTTAATATTTAAAGTTGATAAAACATAATTTCTTCCAACAAATAAGTTTCTACTATATCACCATTGTATACTATCTAAAATACCATGGCATTTGACTATAGTAATTTGTTGCACATTTTGATGGTACAAGCATCATGCTTGTATCTGCAACCATACCTTGTGTACTGTATCCATGTGTTCTGATTACAAAAATAGTATTTTTTAGAACGATAAGAATGGTCATCAAAATTTACATTGTGAGTACTCTGTTATGTATAACCACCAAGATGTTCCATTGTTTGTCAAATCTACTTCATCATACAAATTTGAGTGATTGGATAAACGTTATGATTTTCAGGTATCTGCAATTCAGATGGCTTACAGTCATCAAATCATATTACCACTATGTATTTATGAGCAACAAATGCAAACTTCTCAAAATTTTCTAAGTATGGGATACCTTGTAACATAAAGTGCCAGAATGAAAAAAAACCAAAGAATACAGACAAGAGAGTTTCCACAAACCAGTGTGGTTCAGATTTGACTACACTTTTTCATAATGGTGGCAGATTAAAGAAAGGGATGAGGGGAAAAAACACCATCTGCCAACAGAAGAAAAATTGTACTCGTCTAACTGTGGTCATAACAAGTATAGGTATAATTTTTTATGCCAAGGTAAATTAATCTCCATAGGTAGTTGATATATCAACAACAAAATTATGCAGGCTTCAAGTCCTAGTGGTTAGATGTTGTCCTCACAGATGGGATAGGAACTACTTCATCAAGATCTGTAGCCAACTGAACAAATTAATATAAAAGAAAAAGCGGGCCTTAAACACAACACAAATCTGGAGAGTATATGGTAGGGGAAATGCTTTCTAATACTATATCTATTAAAGCATCAACTGAAGTAAGGATGACAAGTCAAGGTTGCCTACAAAAATAACTAATTAAACTGCCCAAAAATATTCGGAGTTTTTTGAAACACAGCACACAAAAACAATAGAGGGTACATTACTTTGATTACCTAAAATCAGACAAATGACAGTGGGTCCTTTTACTATAATAGGCCAAATTTATACAAAAACCTTACCCATGATATCAGAAAACTTGTATGACTTGATTAAAATTGAACTTTTCACCTTTCACTTTCAAAACATTCAGTTCCCACTACTTTTTCCAACCATTCTTTCAATAGGTAGCATATTGGTACAATTCTTACACAATTTTGAAATGTTTTAACTGTTGAAATATTTAATAAGTAATAAATAATAAAAAAACAATAATCTGAAAGAGTACCAGATGTTGCCACACCCACTTTATTACTATTTGGGCAGTAAATTAATGAGAAGTTATAAGTTCAAAAGGTCAATAACCTGTTATCTGCGATACACAAATGTTATTAACTATTTACCCTTAATTACCCATGTTTTAAATATTCACGCAGAACCATTATCTTAAAAGACCATGAAGCATGAACTAAAGGGCTCCCTAAAATTATAACTTACCAGGTTAGGTTATTCTCATTTCCAAATGACCAATCATGCTACCAAGGCTCTCCCCAAAGTTATAAGATTTACTGTAAGCTGATGTTTCAAATAGCTTGTTTTTTTTCCAACATTAAGTAAGATCATTGACATGTATTAACCAAATGCATCCGTTAAGCAAAAGGCTGGTCACCTGGAATTGACCGAATCTTAGATCAATGAATATGCCCATAGAATTGCTAATTAAATTGTACTTTGGCTCTATATCCATTTCATTACTCAACTATACACTTTTACCCCTATCTGTGCATCAAAATATTCATTTACCAAAATTTCACAAGGGTTGCCAATTCATATGAGAAACAGGAAGGTCAAACACCATAAACTAAATTTTCATATCAGTTCCAAACATCAGTACTAGATGATCTATCATCAACGTACACAAGAAGTTTTTTACCTGGATTATTTATACCAAAGTTAATATTCTATGCAGTAGCTTACCTTGAATACATGAAGCTCTGAAAAACCTAGACGCAAGGAACGCCATCTTGTCCCAACTGTTTAAGGCATGCGCAGTCACTAATTTGGGGAGGTCAAGGATCTTGGGCGAGATGTGTTGCACGTCTGTGAAATTATCCCCTGGACAATTAAAAATGTTGGAAATGAGAGGTTACCTTTTCTTCTTCATCTTTTTCTTTCGGCCGCTCAAATTTCAGGAGTCGCCCTAGCCAACCTATTCCTTCCGTAGTAATCGATTCATTGCGTCAGGTCGCTCCACCTCCATCGCTCGTATATCTTTCTTCACACAATCGTTCCATCTCCTCTTTGGCCTCCATCCCATCTTGTCCCTGGTATTTGCATCTCCATCACTCTGCTCAAACGAAAGGTCAAACCAAGTGTTTATTCCAGCACTGGCTTTTATTCAGATGGAGGATTTATTTCCAATATCACTTTTTCACATAATTACTGTAACTTCTTTCTAAAACATGGATTTAGCTGTGCCAATACACGCTTTTGTTTTTATAAGAACAATTTTATAAGAACATGAGGCTGAAATTTGGCCCAAAAATAAGAACATACTAAGAACAAGCTGAGGCTTAGCTTGCAATACAAAAAGATTTTAAGAACAAACTCAGGCTCACCAGATTTGATTTAATAAGAACAAATATTTTTTGTTAGATGAAAACAAAGTGTAAAACACCGTATAAGACTAGCCTGTACCAGACCGCCGCACCGGTTGAAATTGATTTAAGGGAGGAAGAGTCGCCAAGAGAAAATGTGGAAGACCGAGAAGACAGGGAAGAGGATCGAAAAACTGACGAACAATTTGGCAGAAAGATCAAGGCCCATTATGATAATGGTTGGTTTGTCGGCGAAATAAAATATTTCAACACTAGCCTAAAGGAGTACTACGTTGTTTTTTCTGATGAGACAGAGGACTATATTTCACCGAATGATGTAGATGGTGTCGAAATTATGTTCCTGTAAATAAAGCACAGTTACTTTATACACATCTTATTGTACATAGTTCTTTTGTTTAAGTTTATTATGTTCTAAAGACGTTAAAGCACACCTTAAAAATTGGGTTTTCGTTGTAAACTTTTCCAATCCCCCAAAAAAATTATATAATACTAGATTCCGAAGATACAGCAAAATAAGAACAATGAGCCTGGAAGTTAAAATTTTGTTCTTATACAAGATATTTCTTAAGAACAAAATAAGAACAAATAAGGCTGAAAATCGATAAAAAAATAAGAACAGCGAGGCTCAAGTCGGATTTTACTGGTTCTTATAAAAACAAAAGCGTGTATGTGGTCTCTCATTCTGTTCTTAAATAGTTGTTTTTTTCTTGCAAAAAATCCGAATAGAATTAAAGGAGAAAATAACGGAAAAGAGATTTCTGTCAGATTTTTAAAACATAGAAAAAAAGTTCTATTTAAATTTAAATCCTTAGTTCACAGTTCAATACGTCCCTTACACTTTCAGCCCTTTATTCAGAAGCTAATGTCTCAAAATACATGAAAAATAAAAGAAGTCTTTAAAGCTCACTCCCAAATAAAGACCCGTGTTGGAAAAATGCCTAGGTGTTAACCTAGGGGCTTTTCCAGCACATGTCTTTATTCGGGAGTGCGGACTCAGTCAATCGTTTACGGTATGCTACTTTTTAGACCTGGATGTAATTGCTGAAAGCACAAAAAAGCTATTAAAGGCCTATGCTCGAATAAAACCCCACGCTATGACGTTCAAATATATATTTATAACTTTCACAGGTGTTCATTTAAATAGAAAAAAGTAAATTGCCATTAATTAGGCCTTGAAACATGGATAATTCTCAAGCGTTTCTCAAACAATATTGAGATTGAACTGCTGGTTCATCATCTTCTTCCTTTGAAACTCAGAACTTTGGTAAATTTAACACTTTTTGATTAACAAAAGTATGCTACGGGAACCAAAAATCCAATCTCCCTAAATCTTTTTTCAATTCACCTGGACATTAATGTAATTATTTGTGTCAGACCCAAGAAATTGAAATAATAACTTCGACAATTCGATTGGAGCATGACCAATCTCCCCTGACGACTCACCTCTATCCTCTTTGTATACTCTAGCAACAAATGATAAAATGATACACGACGACAAATTTCACTCTTTTCACATTTGTCATTGCAAGGTATGAAGATGTAATTAGAAGAAGACTTTCTAATGGTATATTATTAAACATTCGAATCTTGCTTTGTCAAACATTCGATTATCGTATTTTTGAGGTTATGAAAACAGTTGTTGATACGTTTTGTCGAAATGGATGACACAGTGAAATCTTCCTCTCAAAAAGGTAAAAGAAGAAAAGAATACATGTACAATATTACTTTTAAACTAAAGCCTGTGAACTTTGCAGACGCAAATAGCCTTCTATCTGTTGATCAAAAGCTTAAGGCTGATAGAAAGTGAGTTTGTGAATGGAAGCAAAAGAAAGGCCAACTGAGTAGCCAAGCACCAACGACTGAAAACAAACACGTTATCACTATCCTTAAGAAGAATTTGATCAAATGGATCCGAGACTGGTGCTACAAAAGTTTACGTTTATCAAGAAAATTGATAACGACCAAGGCCAAAGTAATATACGATAAGCAGTGTAAGAAAAATGATGAATACAAATATCTCTTCAAAGCAATCATAGAGTGACTATGTCTTTTCATGAATAGGCATGAGTTGTCACTTCGTTGGAAAAACTACAGTTTCTTAGCATGACCTTCAGAACCTGATTGACAAAACAGTGTTTCACGTTATTCATGTTTTTCTTCTTGCTGTATCGTAGCATCAAATGTCATATATGTTCTTGGACTGTCTTTCAATCTTTGTCCTTTCTATTTCCATTCCTTTCTGTCCCTCGCAAATATTCCCAAACTCTACACCTTTTCCTTGCATGAAGGGCTTCCTGTATGCAGTCAAACATCTTTATCTTTTGGCTTCCTTTCGCCCCTCTATCCGTTCTCTGTAATATGTTTTTCAATACCATCTCCTTCTCTCAGAATTTGTCCAACAAATTCCCATTGTCTTTCTCTGATGGTGCTCATTAAATGTCTCTCTGTTTGCGCTTTATGCAACACTTCCTCATTTCCCGTTTTCTTTTCCCACAGAATATACAACATTCTTTTGTGGAACCACGTTTCCACACTTCAAACTTCTCTTCTATCTCTTATTATTTATTGTACAGCAATCACATCCAAACGTCAGCACTAACCAGGTATAGGATTTCAATACTCTTGTTTAACTTCCTTTCCCATTCTGTTTGCACAAAACAGGTTCTTCGTATCCTTAAATATTTGCTTTCCTACTCCATTATTATACTCGATATCCTTTTTCGACCTACCATCAGACGAAATCTAACTTCCTAGATATTCAAAACTGTCTTTCTGTTCAAATGCTGTTTCCATTCACTATCAACAGACATATTGGTACGTTTTATTTGTACATACCATAGAGAAGGTTGTCTTACAATTGATAACCAGTCCCAACTTTGTTCTGCCAAGATTTCACGCAGTTCTTGAAGTTTCTTTTCCGGATTCCACCATCAAAGTTGTATCGTATGCGTACCTCATATTGTTGTAGTTCCTTCCACCTTGTTGTAACCCTGCCCAAGTCTTTATATTGCTTAGAGATTTCTCGCTGCAATGTCGATTGAGTAAGGCGACAATATACAACCTTGTTTGACACCCTCCTTAATTTCGATTCATTCATCCACTTCTTCATTCAATCTGATGGCAACTTTCTGGGACCAATACAAGTTTTTAATCAAGATTAGATCTTTCTCATCAATGTCCAGTTCTTCTAATATCCTAATCAAGACTTTATGTTTTGCACAGTCAAACGCCTCAGTATAGTCTATAAAACAGATGTATAGATCAATTTAATTTTCTATGCTACGATGTCATTAGTCCACCTTTTCTGTTAATTCCTCATCCATCAAAACTTGACCATCTTCATCATTAAAAGAGCTTTTGTTTTGTTTTTTTGTTTATATTGATCTTTCATATTTATGCAAAAATTTGTCTTGACATCATTACACCGGTAAGCAAAGAAAAACATTTTTTCTCTGGCATGAAAAGTTTTAGGGTAATTTAAGGGTGGTGAGTTCAAATCTGGTCTTAGGTTTTCTCCATCGTGCCTTTGCGCTTTACATATGCTTTTCACGAATTAAAAAGAATATCCTGTCAAATAGCGTAGCAAAAAGGCCGAATTAGTTTATTTAGTCTCCCAATAAACTGAAGATTTGTTTTCTTAGANAAGAGCTTTTGTTTTGTTTTTTTGTTTATATTGATCTTTCATATTTATGCAAAAATTTGTCTTGACATCATTACACCGGTAAGCAAAGAAAAACATTTTTTCTCTGGCATGAAAAGTTTTAGGGTAATTTAAGGGTGGTGAGTTCAAATCTGGTCTTAGGTTTTCTCCATCGTGCCTTTGCGCTTTACATATGCTTTTCACGAATTAAAAAGAATATCCTGTCAAATAGCGTAGCAAAAAGGCCGAATTAGTTTATTTAGTCTCCCAATAAACTGAAGATTTGTTTTCTTAGAACGTGCATGTGGTGTTAAAGCAAACAAAACATGTTTCAACCCACACAACGCTTCTTTGAAGGTTGTGTCCTTTTATTGTATCGCAAAGGCAGCCCAGGTTTAGTAATTCCTTTTGGTTTTCCAATGAGCAATACGTGGTCAGTGTCGCGATCAGCACCTGTGCGGGTAAGAGCGTGCTGTGTTCTTACCGCCCGCACGGCGGTTCCTGTCGGAGCTGAATCTGGTTTCGACAGCAATCTTAAAAGTTTTGGGGCAGGGCCGCAAAAGCATCATTTTGCAAGGGACATCCAAAACCACTTTATGCCAGAGTTGTGTGTACATGTTCTTCCGTTGTGCCCTTCGTGCCGTCTCGGTCGTCCGGTGAGTTTTAGGGTCTGTTGCCGAGAAGGCGTTCCTTTTCATTAAATTCCACTAAGGGTGGTGTTATTACACCTTGTTCCTTGCGATGTACATTCCTCTTCGTGTTCCGGACATTGAATGATCGTTACATTAGGCGCATGGACAATAAACACACGCAAGATGGCGCCGCCGCTAACAATGTTTCCCTGAAAACGGTGTCTAGGAATGAGGTTACATCTTAATGAAAACACAAATTCAGTCGAGCCAAAAGCAGTATTTAAAAAAAAATACATAATTTGGAAGATATATATCTAAATTGCGACAGAAAGCTCCACTAATAATTTATGTTACAATGTACACAAAACTAATTATTTACAATTTACCCGATCCTGAGTGAATCTCCACTAAAAGAAGAGTTCATCCTTGACGTATATGTATCTTAAATAACCTTTCTAAAATTCTTGACTTTGTGATCCCTTTTTTCCTGATTTCGTCTCGGTCTTTTTTGGAAGTAACACGGACTGAATATTTGGCAAAACTCCACCTTGAGCGATTGTCACGCCAGACAAGAGCTTATTTAACTCCTCGTCGTTTCTTACAGCAAGCTGCAAGTGTCTTGGTATAATTCGAGATTTCTTGTTGTCTCTTGCGGCGTTTCCAGCTAACTCGAGAATTTCAGCAGACAAATATTCCAACACTGCTGCCATGTACACTGGTGCTCCGGCACCAACCCGTTGTGCATAATTTCCTTTCCTAAGCAGACGGTGTACACGTCCAACTGGAAACTGCAGTCCAGCTCTAGAGGATCTCGTTTTTGATTTGCCTTTGGCTTTTCCTCCTTTGCCACGTCCAGACATTTTGCTGCTGCGGTGTTTTCTGTAAGAAAATGGCTGACTATCGACACGCCAAAACTTGGTGAGAACTTGCTTGAATCGACCGCCAAATTGCAGTTTTTATACTTTGAGACCATGATCGAAATTAACCAACCAGATTTTCACTTTTCTGTTCTCAATTACGTCCGTAAAATACCATGCCACAATAGAGAAAGGCAAGTGCCAACTCTTCATGTGTTTGTTCCACACACAAACCATGGTAATTTTAACAATAAAATGGATTATTTAATAAATATTTGCTTTGATGTTGATCTCTTTACTTCTTATAGATAATGTTTTGTCAGTGTTTAAAATAAACAATAATAAGAAACACATTTTCTATCCAATTGAAGTTATTTCATGACGTGGCGCGAATCATTTTCAAAGGGTTTCTCCAAGGAAAGCACAGGGAGCGGAGACGGAGGAGGTTTTGATTGTCTCATTACCAGGGTTGTCAAGAGCCAGTATTTTCCTTTAAAACTTTTAAATTCAAATGCTTAGCGAGGAACCTATCTGTGACACCATGGCCTCTCCTCCAGGTTAAGCATTGGATTTAATCCTGGATGTCTGATTTCCTAATCTGTCTGCCCTAATAACAATTATTGATATAAGCAATCATTTCATTTTTCATTAGCTCTGCCTTGCCAGTGAGCCTGCCCGTGACGTGACCTAAGCTACAGGTTATGTATCTGAATTAAACCTGAGAGGCTGCATATATATATATATATATTAAACCTGAGAGGCTGCATATATATATATATGTATTTGACACAGGAAATGACTAAAGAAAGTATGCCAACATTTACTTGAGTAAATGGCATACTTTCTTTAGTCATTTCCTGTGTCAAATATTATTGTTATTAGCTGAAGGAGTTTGTCAGTGTTGGTTTGGCATATTTCCTGTGTCGAATATATATATATATATATATATATATATATATTTGTGTGTGTGTGTGTGTGTGTAATATTGTGCATTCATATCAAAAGGTGCTCAATGTACATAGCAGAGCAATATACATAAGGTAAAACAAGAAAAATAAGAACTATATATATATAGTTCTTATATATATATATGTGTGTGTGTGTGTGTGTGTGTGTTCGGTGCTGTCATCAG
>RDPX01000069.1:646454-703426 GCA_003991215.1 Morbakka virulenta | reverse complement strand
CCTTCCATATATTATGCATTCTTTTCCTGTACCCATTTACTTTGGGATTACTTCTAAAGAAACACTCCATGACAATTCTGTTTTCTTCATATGACCATTTCTTTCTGATCCTTCTAGCAGTAACTGGTTGACGACCGGACCCACGCTGCTGGGCCGTGGGACACCTGCCGGGCGAGAGAGCTTCACATGTAGCTCCACCCTCATTAACGCCGTTGTTGGATAATCTAATATTTAACATAACACTCATATTGAGGATAGTGGTGATAAGGTGTCACAACCACCGGTGTTTTTATCGAGACACCATCTCTAGGAGGGTTATCAACCAAGACTAAAGAGTCCCTCCTACCCATAAGACAGACTAGCCCCCGCCGGATGTCAACTCGGTATTTCAAGGCCTCGTTGTAGGCTAACAGGTGCTACACCTTGCCCAAGGGTGACCTGGAGGTAGTTGTGGCAAAGAGTAACCCCATTCGCCCACGTCGAAACTCCACAACCGGATGCATTTTAACGTCATACCCAGGACGTAAATTATTATTATTATTATTATTATTATTATTATTATTATTATTATTATGATGATGATAATATTAGAATTAACCCAGAATTTGGATTTATTTTGGATTTCTTACAGAAATCTGTATTTTTTAAATTTGATTAAACAAAATCAGGTTTAATATCAAAATAAATTATGTTGAAAATGTGAATATAATCAAACCATTAACCCGCTGTTCTATATTGTTTTTCCTGTTATTTTAGTAAGGTGTACCTTGACGACAAACATTTCCTTTGGGTCTTGCAGATTTCCTTTGTGGTTCAAACACCTGTGAGAATACTAAACATGCCATACAATTCCACTCTGCGTATAGTTTAAAACAGTCTCACCCTATCATTGATCACTGAAGTTAGTTCAGTTAGTTTAAATAAGAATTGCTGCCGTCCTTTCGCTCTTTTCTGTTTTTGTTTTGAATCATGTCTGAATGGAAATCTTGCTATGAGGATGGAAAGGGGTACATTAAGTCATGGGAAGACAAACTTACTTGGCTAAAACGAGCTTCTGATGGAACTCAAAATGGTTTTTGCAAGCTATGACATCAAGCCATAGCACCAAAACTGTCCAGCGTGGTAAGCCATGAAAAGTCAGCGACATGTGAAGAATATAGAAGCCACATCTATCTTTCACAGTTGCAAGTTCAGTCAGATATCATCAGTAAGATTTGAAAGCCATTCCACCGAGAAACAGTCTTGGTGAGAATGAACACCTGGACCCTCCGCTACCACAGTGGCCACCTGGTCTGCTGCCTATTGCTGAAGAACGTATCCCCAGTTTAACACGAAAGCAATGGTGTCATCTTAACATATCGGGAGCCAATAGTCTCAAGACTAAATAGAATAACAATCCCTTCGTGTGTGGCAACATGGGAGTCTCTGCCAAGCACATCGTCGAAACCTCCCCTTCAATGAGACTTGCTGGTGGAATGAATGATTTCAGTCTTTTGCTTGGTCGGTCAAGCGGGGTAGCAACAGAAACTAGGCGAGGGTCATTAGAATTCGGGCAAGCAGAAGTGCGGAGATACGAGAGGGGTTGTCTAGGGGGCTCCATGCCTGATACAGCTGGAAGGTGTTCGAGCCGGGTAGATTGCAAAATTTCCGAGGTGGTTTGCATAGCTTCATACACTTTCTTGTCAATTTTGTGGCAGTGTGCGGAACGTCTCCAGACAGAAGATCCATAGACAGCAACTAACTGTACGAGTTCGATACTGCTGATGCGAAGGGTACTGGGTCTTGCTCCCCAAGAGGTGCCTGCTAGACGCCTGGCAATGTTGTTGCGTTTCCCAAGTTCGGCAGACATGGCAGTACAGTGAGCATTATACGCGAGAGATCTGTCAAGCTCGATACCAAGGTATTTAAAGTGGTCCGAAGCTGGAATGTCAACTCCGTTCATAGAGATAGAGATGTTTTTACGTCTCACCCCTAGGTAATACAGGACGGTGAACCATTTACTTTGATTGCCCGTCAATTTCCACTTATCAAAGTTTTCGTACAACACGTCTTCATCTTGCTGTAGCTTATATTGGACATCCTGGACTGACTGACCAGAGGCGGCAAACGCAATATAATCGGCATACAAAAATTGTCAGTCGTGTTACTAGGGGTGTCGTGGGTGTATTAGTTTAATAGTGCAGGGGTAGGAACAGAGCCTTAAGACAGTCCAAACCGCAGTCGTCTCCAACTGGAATTCTTTCCACCAACAAAGACATGGAACATTCTATTACTGAACATGTCATGAATTACTTCGATCATGTGCGTCTCATGGATCATGTTCGACAATTTGTAGAGAAGTCCGGGTATCCACACAGTATCGTATGCAGCTGTAATGTTTACATATAGGAATAGGACACCAGTGGGTGTCCAAGAAGGCAACCTCCACGTGGTGACACCTGGATGCTAATCAGTTAGGTTTTCCTGACTGGTTGATAACGAATAGCCTTCGTTTCAAGCTGTTCTTCCTTACCATGGAAGAAATCGATCTCGTCGTTCATTTGATTTCGAATCTGTTTCGTCGTCGATTTGGAGAAAATTTTTTTAACTTGTCCCACCATCGGGGTGGTCTTCCAATCTGCTTCCAGCAGCTTACACACACACACACACACACACACACACACACACACACACACACACACACAGGACACCAGTAAGTTGCTTGGCTTCGAAGTTATCCTCGATGTGTTTAGTGAGTGCAAGGACTTGCATCTCTGTTGATCGCTTTTGTCTTTCTTGAGGAAGTGAAGCACTTATGTACAGGTTATTCTCTCTCGTAAATCTTGGAAGTCAAGCATTTATGTACAGGTTATTCTCTCTCGTAGATCTTGAAACCGACGCAGAGTAAAGAGGTCGGCCGATAGCTTTTCGTGTCTTTGGGTTCCTTCCCTGGTTTCAAGATACACACAACCCTGCTACGACGCCAGATTATTGGGATTGTTTTCGAACTGAAGTAATTGTTGTAGAATTATGTGAGCCACGATAAGCTATTTGGTGGTAGATGATGGAAGAACTCCTGGCAAATGTTATCAAGTTCAGGCTGCTTGCTACATTTCGTTGATCAAATGGCTGCTGCGACCACATCTGTGGATATCGGGTTTGTCAGTACCTCTACTTCAATAGGACGTTTCTTGAAATCTGACACGGCTTTCCTAATAGATCGACCAAAAGCTTTGTCTTTTTTGCTTGGTTTTGAGTTTCCAGTAGTTGGGATGCAAAGGATTCACTGAGATTCTAGGTTTGAGGGACTCCATAGTACCAAGGTTACGAAGGATCTTAAAGGCATTGCGTGAAGATCGAGAGAAGACCATAATTTTCATTGTCTCTTTCCAAAGTTTAGATTCTTCGAGTTTTTGTAGGAGTTCGTTACCAAGACGAATTCTGTCGGGTCCAGTAGAGGTTTTGTAGCTCTTCTAGAGGTCCTCAAGTAGCGGGTCCCAATAACGAATGAGTTATTTTCTGGCTCCACGATAATACACTCAGGCGTAGCTTTAAAAACCTCTGAGCACAAAGCTGTCCATGACGAGGAGACATCTAATATGGGTTCCCATTGAACATCGTCCATGTGAGCTCCACACTCGTCCCAGTTTGCTTTCCTAAAGTTCCATCGCAGGAGACTGGTGGTTTTGATTGGTGCAACCACAATATCCAAGTTCACAAAAAGTGGCTGGTATTGCGATCGTGGGAAGGTCCTGTCTATTTGGTACTTGACATGTTTTTCTGGTCTGCAGGTTACTAAGTCTAGGTGGGTCTCTATATCCCAAATGACAGATTTGAAAGTATTGGTACTTGGATTGAATAGGGCTTGTAACTCATTTGCTTCTGTCCAATCAACCAACTTGATATCACCTGGAGAGTCACGTTGTTAGTTCCAGTGTGTATGAGGGGCATTGAAGGCTCCAATTAATGTGATGTTTTTACACAGAGGGAGATCATAAGGTGTCCAGTTGCTGGCACTTGAGGGTGGGTAAACGTTGACTAAGGTACGGTCATTGATCATAAATGAGTGGGCCAGTATGCCGTGAGACTCAACGGATAAGATTCGGAAGTACACAATATCTGAGCGTATGAAACTGGCAATGCCACTGTGAAGGAAAATTTTTTCGAAGGCAGTGCCAAACCGCTAATGCTGATTCCTGTTGTGGTTTGTGAGTTTCTTGAGTAAAGATAACGTTTGTGTGTGTTTAGTGGGCAATCCTTTCGATATAATCGATTTGGGCTCTGGTTAGCCCTTCGGCCTTTATTAACAGTACTTTTACATTGCCACCGTAGTTTGAATCGCATGTGTTGGTTGGATCATTCGTTTCCCGACTGACTGAATGGAACTCACAGGGGTCACTACGCGAAAGTTGATCCATTGGGACGGGGGGCGTGGGTATAAACGGGGGGGCACAGGCCCGAATGCACTAAACTTTTAACGAATGTTATGGTTCAAGCTTTAAAGGATGATCTCGCAGAGCAGTTAAGAGACAAGAAATACTCTGTCCTAGTTGACGAATCAACTGATATTTCTTCTGATAACCATATGGCAGTGGCGGTTAGATATTTCAATGGAAGATCGAATAAAATTTCTAATGGATTTGCAAGTCTTCTTGCACTTTCAAAAACGAAGGGAGGGATCCTGTTCCAGGCTTTGGGAAAATGTCTTGGTGATCTAGATCTTACCCTTGCAAACTGCATTTGTTATGGCTCAGATGGTGCATCGAATATGACAGGAGAGCAAAACTCCCTTAGGTCAAGGATTTACCAAGAGTCGCCAAACTGCATTCAAATGAGATGTTTATGCCACTTATTGAGCTTGTGCATCGAAAAAGCCTTTGACAAACTTCCCGCCAGTCTTAACTTTCTGTTGATAGAAGTGTCAAAATGATTTTTAAAAAACAGCATCAGAACAGAAGCGTTGAAAGAGCTTTTTAATATAACGACTCCAGACAACCAGAGTTACGCCACTCTTCTGCCATTTACAAAATACTGCGAAACTTGCTGGACTGTCTTGAGGAAAGGTACTTTACAGCATTTTGCTGAACTGGGAAGAACTCAAAGCATATTTTCTTGTGGTAGACCCTGCTTCATCTCAAAAAGCAAGATTTAAAGCAAGAATACAAGAGATGCTGGTGGACCCGGTAAAAGTCTTGTATTTTCATTTTGTTACACCGGATTGTTACAGAGTTTGAAAGTATAAATGCATATTTTCAAGCAACAAACAAGAGAAGAGTCGGAGGCACCTTCATTTGCACTGCAAAATCCTGAGAAGTGGACTGTATGATGTCCATGGAAACTGCAACCAAGGTAAAAAATATACAGACTATGGGGTGAAGTTTAAATTGAAAGACAATAAGTATATTTCATCTTGTAGTCACTCAAATGAGGCAAAAATGAATGTGCTGAGCACAAAGGAAAGATGTATTTAATTTCTCAAGACTGGCATCGCTGAAGTTGAATGCTGGCTTCCACCAACAAAGGATGTATTTGAATGATTGAGGTATCTTCATCCTGGTCAAGTCCTAAGCCTGACTGCAGGCTTACCTTTTGATGACATACCATTAGCCCAACTCAGAGAAGAAAACTCTCACCGAATCGAGGATGAATATAGAAAGATCGAATTTGTCAATTGGGTTGACGAAGATGTCTTCAAAGAAAAATTACCGCAAGACATCACCGAGTTCTGGGCTGGAGTTTCCAAATATTCAACAGGGAAAAACGTCATTCGGAAATGTTGCCAGCTATGCTCTGTCGTATTTGGGTTTACCTGCCAGTAATAAAGTTGTCGAGAGTCTTTTCCTGCGTTACATGTATCAACACAAAGCAACGCAACAGAATGCGGCTCAAATCACTCAACTCCATTGTCAGAATATGCATATTTTTCAAAATACGTATGTTTAGGTGCTGTCTTCTGTTCCCTAAGGTTATTCACATTGCATTATTAATTAGAGCTCAATTTTTTTATATATAAAGTAGCCTCGTTTTCATCCTATTGTTCACCAGCCTCGTTTTGAAATTGGGATTAATTTGTATTTTTGCCACGCATGATTTGGTTTTGACTGATTTATGTACCTGGCTACCGTGAACGAAGCCATATGTTTTAACTGTTACAAAGTATCAAAATAAGAATGTGGAATTCCAGCTCCATTCCAATAGGTCAATTAAAAACAACACTTCGTCTCGTAAGGGTGAGGATAATTTTAAAGAGTTGGACCGTTTGGCAGCCAAAGTGACCTCACTTTCGCCAACTATTACTTTAACAGTTTAAGTTGAAAATAAGGCACTTCACCCTAATCATAATTTTCCAGTGGCACATTATGCCTCAATTGCACGTATTTAACCGTACGTTTTTACCATCCAACACATAAGGCAGTTGTCTGGTACTTCTCTCCAGTTCTTTAACACAGGTGATCGAGAGAAATGACTCTAATTAAATGTATATGCAACTTTCTAATGAAGCAACTCTAAATTCTCCTTGTGTGCATATATATACACATATGTAAGTGTGTGCGTGCGCGCGCTTGTCTCTCGCTCTCCCTCCCTCCCCGTTTCAACTCTGTATGTCCCCAAAAAGAAATACACAAATTTATAAGCAATCCACCCTGTAGATTTGAAAAACGTAAACGTAAAGTAGGTAGGTTTCAGGTATGACCAACAACCAAAGTATTGCATTTTTCTATTCGATATCAGTGACTTGCTTGAATAATAAAACAATAAGTACTTTTTGGCTACATGCCTCGCAGAGCATGCTGCTGAAAACAACAAAGTTGGAGGGGCCTCGCTTTCTCTCTGGCGTGCAAGCTTTGTTCAAATAGATGTTTCATAATGGCTTTTGTTTGATGTGGTTTTCCTTGTCACTATTTCGTGTCGAAAAATCCACCGAACCATACTACGGGGCATAAATGTCAGTTTTCCCTAAAGAAAATTTCTCCATTACCGTTTTGGCATTGTCTGTATTACGATACTTAACAATACCATTACCTTTCAAACCCCTCCTTCGATGACGCCCAACCGTTTCACTTTTAACCCAGTACCATACATGCTTTCGATCAATAACGAAGTTCCTTAAACCAGCAATTACATTTATACCATTTTCATGGTGCCATGGTAGAAAAGAAAGTTCATTTTCTCTAGTGTATGACTTTTGGTTGCATTCATAAGCACAAAAAAGTAAACACACAATTTTACAAGTTAGCATCGAATTTACTAACATTAAATCTCATCGGCGAGTCGTGCTATTACCAAGAAACTTTTCTTGTGTAACACACTGGAGAAATTGTTGATCGTTTTATCCAAACAAGGCTAGCGAACAAGATTAATGTACGTACGACACCATGCCAACTGAACTAGAACAACAGGATAGTGCCATAGTGGTTATCAGGAGACAAGATCACGAAATGAGCAGCAATGGATCATACGATTTAAGATGCTATTTGAGTTCGCTACTAAACACACAACTGCAAATAAAAAAGAAATTTAAATCGATGATATTCCTAACAGTAAACGAGTATGGGAAAAAACTATTTTAGACTAGAAGCCACCTGGAGAGAATACTCATAAATAATGGTGAACTATGAGCCAAAAGAAAGATGCTAGGGTTTAACACTAATGAATCATGATGGTAAGTTCTGTGGCAATGCCTAAATATCAGGTAGCTTAAATTGGACAAAAGTGGTATATGCTTGTTTTACATTTGGCAGAAGACACTTCTGTCAGAAATTCGCAAATTAAATACAATGGAAGATAAAGGATGGTAAAGCTGATAGAAAACCAGCACGAATCATGATAGTACAAAACATACTGAAAAAGTGTGATTGTTTTTGACAAAAAGGGTGCCTGATTGTAAAAACAAAATAATGAAAAAAGAACATAAGTGAATGGCTGAGGGTCGGAGTGGTTGGGCCATGTTTAATTACAAGAAAGCCTTCTGGGTCAAAAAGATAGACATGGAAAACCAACTTTATAATTCACTTTGACTTGTTGGTACGCTTACTTGCTGTGTTTTACGGGGCATTCATTTCTACTTAAGAAATAATATGAGTGTCACACAAGTACTTCATAAATCTGTCATTGCTGTACCACCTCAAGAAACAACAATGGGACATGCATCATATGGCAAGTCGGTCAGCATAATAAGTAAATGCAACTAATAGGAGAGAGTGCTGTAAAAGAAATTAACTTGAGTCAGGTATCCTTGACGGGGCAGATTAGAATACCTTTATAGATAAAGATCTTAATTTCCGAATTTCTCTTGTTTGGTAGCTTTTAAAGTGCTACCAAAAAATACCCTGCTCAATGCGAACGGAGTCAAAATACCAGCATTGATCTGTACATTACTAATACTCTAATATTCAAATACAAAGGAGTAGTCAAAAATACGAGGAAAAAATATTCCTGTAGCAATGTATCGGACTCAAAATAATTACAAAGTACGCATGTATTTCAGGGTTCAAATTACAAAAGTTCCAAACCGCCGAGTTTTTGGCATAAATTTTACTTTACAATGTATCATCAATAGAGTTTATCACAAAGTATACTTCTCACGAGTAAAGGTAAGCCATGCTAAGTCCTGTTGCAAGAAAGGAAAAGAGCAAAAGTGTATACCCAGTTTTGTACAGTACTCTCATATCAAAACCTCTTCCAGTGTCCCAAGCCTAAAAGAAGTAAAAAAAAATTAGTCAAAAAATTACAGGATTGCCCAGTAAGCATTCACTTAGCAACCAGGATTGTGAATGGTTAGTGGACAATGCACTTACAAATAGTGGCACCCATATAAGCCAGGCACTGCATGTCATTTAGAGTAGCTTGAATTTTGGCTTGAACTTTTAATAGCCTCTTTGGTGGTAATATTTTCTGCAAATGAATAAAAAAGAATGTTCATGCTCTCTCTTCTTCTTCTTGTTCTTATTCACTTCGTTTTAGCACGTAATGCTGTTGATGGCCTTATGGAAAAGCTGAAAATGTGAAAAAAGGGTATGCAAAGCAGAGGTTTGACAGTTAAGTTGGGAAAACTAAAGTGATTGTCAGCTGCTCTGATTTTGTCAAGCCTAAAACAAAGGGAAAATTTTCCGTGGTGGGTTTGTGGAAAGGGAGCGGGAAGCAACTCAATTTTTTGTGTTACATGTAAGCACTGGGTGCATAAAAAGTGCAGTGGGATAAAAGGAAGGTTGTCAGAAAGCTCCCCTTAACTGCAAAAAATGTGTGAGTGGAGATCTCAGCACCAATCTTGAGATTCAAAATGTGCATCTTGATGGTGAAGAAATTGAAGTGGCGGAGGCCTTCTGTTATCTAGGTGACACCATAAATGCCAGTGGAGGGGCAGATGCAAAAGGTGACTGCAAGGGTGAGGAGTGGATGGAGTAAGTTCCATGAACTATTGCTACTGCTAACCAGTAGAGTTCTATCTTTTTCAACCAAAGGCAGAGTCTACCAGGTACATTCACGGAGTGTTATGGTGTATGGCAGCAAAACATGGCCATTGAAAGCTGAAGATCTGAGCGGAATGGAAAGAAATGACACGAGAATGAGTTGGTGTATGTGTAATGTAACCCTGGAGGAAAGACTACGCTCCATGGATCTCAGGAAAAAATTAAAGTTGGATAGCATCAGTGAGTGCATGCAGAAAAGACAGCTTTGTTGTTTTGGTTATGTGGAGTGAAAATATAACAATGATTGGGTGAAGAAGTGCATATCAATGAAAGTGGAAGGTGCTGTTATGAAAGGGGAGACCAATGAAAACATGGGAGAAAGTAATCAAATTGGATTTGAAGCAAAACGGTGTCACCCAATTACAGTAAAGGGCAGACTGGCCTGGAAGTCCATTTTATTGAACCGTCCAACACATGCCAGCATGTAAAATGGACGTAAAACCGAATATGATGATTATGATCACTCTTAGCAAAGTCAGAACATGAGTAAGATGCTTTACCCTCCATAATGCCTGAGAACCCAATCGGGAACTGATTTGTTTTGGGTTTTTTGCAAAGTATTTTTTTATTTCTACTTTATTGGAAATCACCTATTGGTATATTTTATAACTGTTGTTATTCCCAACCCCTAAACCTTTTAAATATCTGTTTCAAAACAAATATATGCATTTGCATAAATAAAATATAGCTTGCCTACAATATCTACAAAAAAAAGTTGGATGTATTTTTCAAACTACAGAATAAGTTCACCTTTTAGCCAATTCTACTCACTTGATCTATTAATAGCTCATCAGCGCAAAATATGTCAAGGGGAATACATTGAATGAATTTGTAGTATGAATGTTTACTACCTTGCTGTATTAGGAAAACTCATAACTTTGCCATCCCAAAAATTATGAAGTTAAAAAGCTGAGTGGCAGTGGTATCCTATTAATGTGTATGGGGCAGTGGGAAAACAAAATGTTTATGAGTAATGAAGTGTAAGCTGCTAGTACATATATATGTCCCAACAAAGCAGCTACTTGATCAAATGCTGTTGAAACCACTATGATTATGTCAGATCAATGCCTCGTAAGCCTCACCTGTCTCTCCAAAGCTTAATAATGCAACTAAAAAAACCTAAAAACATGTGTTTCAATGTCAGTTAAATTATAAAAATCCTTTGGAACATGCAGTTGTAGTTTATCAAGGTCCTCAAGGCTCCAAAACCTCACCTATAATTACCGTAAATCATCCCAATGGCCAAAAATTGTAGAGTGATATTTGGAACAGCCAGGCTGCTACACCTGTCCAGATGTAGCTGGTTCCAAAACTGGTTATATTTTTTGTGTTGCAAAAATCGAATAAATCAACAAATAAACACAAACAAACAAACATAATAAACAAAGTCTTCAAATTACATTATTTAAGATAAACACTAAACACCTTTTCAAGAGATATCTCTGGTCGGGATGAACACCAAACATATTGCTTCACACCTAACTAATTTGAATGGTGGGATCAAATATGTAGTCTTGTTATTGTTTTTATGGTACTAAGGTGAACAAACACCAGCCCTTTCAAGTGACTTTATACAAGTATCTAAGATTGATGCAATGTTGTCTAAATTTATCTGCACTGTTTTTGTCTCACCTTTGTGATCATTGCCAAGTTCAGATTTACTACTGCCTTAAATACTTATTATACTTACTGCCAAAAATACATTATTCATTAACAGTGAAACAATATGGCCTCACCTTAAACTGAATGCTTTACCAAATACCCTAAAATAATATGGCTGGGGGTACATACAGTTTGCCTGTCTTCCTCTTCCTGCCTGATTCTTCTGGCATAATGGCCAGCCAGTTCAATACTTCCCATCTTACTAAAACAACCACAACACCACATTTTAAACATGTTATTAGCCTATTTAACTTACCAAATGTCTTAAACCATTTCCCACATGATACCAAAATGGCCAAACTAAAAGGCATTTTGCTGAAAAAAATACAAAATTTGGCATCCCAAGATTTTTTATCAATTCAAGATAATACATTATGCCATTAGGTAGAACAAGTGAACATACTGCAACAGCTACAGTAACTAGAAAAAGAAAAACAATAATGATATTACATTTTTGTATATATTCAAAAAATGCATTAACACCCTACAGTTTTTAAGATATTAACTGAAACCCCTTTCTGTAAAATGCACTGCTTAGGCTACATTATTTAGTCTAACCTGTCCTTTTCCAAAACACTTGCAAAAATGTAAATGCATTTTTTAAAAAATCAATGCTTGATATTAAATCAAATTTTTTTAACACAACATTAACTTTCTTTCAAATAAAAGTTTTGTATGGAAAACTATGCACTTTAAACAGGGCCTACATCTGATTAAAAAATAACTTTTTTCAATAGGGTACCACAAAATATGTGCCAGTAAGTCTTTGAAAAGAAAAAGCATTAAATGTTTCTTTCTCCAAACAGCAAATAAGATGTTTGATAACTGCTTTTAATATTCAATACCATGTAGATGACCACTTGCAATTTTGCCTTACCTAACTTTTCAACAAAAATGAGTGTCATTTTATGTGCAATCTTGCCCACCAAATATTTGGAATGTGCTGAAAGAATTCCTCCTTGCCCATCAATGGGCTTCCTTCTACTTGTCAAACAGTGGAGATGCATTCAAAATTAGCTATATGGCATACAAGTTGACCCATTTATTTACAACAGCAGTGTGGAATTGCTTTTTTTCTGAGTCCAATATGAAGACTCCTTCCTTTAAAAGTTGAACACTTCAGCATTCTCAAAAACCTTCATTTATATGTATGTGCTACAAAAATCATTTCATTGATTCATTCCAGTCCAAACTCTGTCTTAATGGTGTCTACAAGAGGCACACATACTCTGCTTTCAGATAGTTAAGACTACAGCATATCATTCACTCCTTACTGTAGAAAAAAGGAAAAAAACTGGCACCAGAATAGGAACCTGCTGTTCCATTCTGGAAAGATTCAGCAATGATGTATTAAAAAAACTGAGCCTATTGTTTAAGTTAACAACAGCTACTGTTATCTCAGAAATCAAACGAACATTTTTTTATTCTGCAGGTTTCTTTTGCTGACACAAATAAAGCAAAACACAAGAAATCACTAAAGAACATTCTCAGTCTGCATATATAAATGTCACTTTTTAAAAATTGTCAAATGTCTTTAAAGAATGTTTGAAAAAAATATACAAACTTTAATGGCCCTAAGTTTAAGCATTTTCTAGATATGAGATATGGAAAATGTGGTCAACTTGGGCATTTCAGATTTCTGATGTGGAAAAAAAAAATTAAAACAACAAAAATATGANGTCCTTTTCCAAAACACTTGCAAAAATGTAAATGCATTTTTTAAAAAATCAATGCTTGATATTAAATCAAATTTTTTTAACACAACATTAACTTTCTTTCAAATAAAAGTTTTGTATGGAAAACTATGCACTTTAAACAGGGCCTACATCTGATTAAAAAATAACTTTTTTCAATAGGGTACCACAAAATATGTGCCAGTAAGTCTTTGAAAAGAAAAAGCATTAAATGTTTCTTTCTCCAAACAGCAAATAAGATGTTTGATAACTGCTTTTAATATTCAATACCATGTAGATGACCACTTGCAATTTTGCCTTACCTAACTTTTCAACAAAAATGAGTGTCATTTTATGTGCAATCTTGCCCACCAAATATTTGGAATGTGCTGAAAGAATTCCTCCTTGCCCATCAATGGGCTTCCTTCTACTTGTCAAACAGTGGAGATGCATTCAAAATTAGCTATATGGCATACAAGTTGACCCATTTATTTACAACAGCAGTGTGGAATTGCTTTTTTTCTGAGTCCAATATGAAGACTCCTTCCTTTAAAAGTTGAACACTTCAGCATTCTCAAAAACCTTCATTTATATGTATGTGCTACAAAAATCATTTCATTGATTCATTCCAGTCCAAACTCTGTCTTAATGGTGTCTACAAGAGGCACACATACTCTGCTTTCAGATAGTTAAGACTACAGCATATCATTCACTCCTTACTGTAGAAAAAAGGAAAAAAACTGGCACCAGAATAGGAACCTGCTGTTCCATTCTGGAAAGATTCAGCAATGATGTATTAAAAAAACTGAGCCTATTGTTTAAGTTAACAACAGCTACTGTTATCTCAGAAATCAAACGAACATTTTTTTATTCTGCAGGTTTCTTTTGCTGACACAAATAAAGCAAAACACAAGAAATCACTAAAGAACATTCTCAGTCTGCATATATAAATGTCACTTTTTAAAAATTGTCAAATGTCTTTAAAGAATGTTTGAAAAAAATATACAAACTTTAATGGCCCTAAGTTTAAGCATTTTCTAGATATGAGATATGGAAAATGTGGTCAACTTGGGCATTTCAGATTTCTGATGTGGAAAAAAAAAATTAAAACAACAAAAATATGAATTTGAAACTTGTGCACATACCACCAGTCATTACTATTCCTGTGGCTCTATGACTGATTGACAACATAGCAGGGAGTTCAAATCTGGAAGGAAAAGAAAACCTTACTTGGCAAATGCAATGAGCAACTGTGCACAATACCACTAATTTCAAGATAAAACTAAATGAACAAAATTTCAACATTTCTCACCCATGTTGCAACCCACATGGTTTCTATAACATGGCTTGACACACTATGGTCATTTGGTTGCTATCTCCAGGTCTTCAAGCTCAAGTTCAGTTTAAACAACAAATGATATTTGGGTAGGTAGACCTTTTTTTCACTGTATATCTAACATAGAAATGTGGAGCTACTTTCTTTGTTAGCTCTATGAAATGTGGGGTAAATAATTTGCATTCTTCACTATTCTACGGTTAACACGTCCATTTCCAAAAATGAAAGCTGCAAATACATTTCTACTGTAATTTTAAAAGATATGTGAATCCTTTTGCTTAACATTTTTCTGGATAGGCCAAATGTGTGCACATTACAAAGCTGATCCATTAAAAACACCTAAGGTGAAACTAGAAATTATTGGTCTATATAAAATCAATTTATGTATGTATGACATAACTCTAGTATTAACTGGAGAAAAACAAATGGTGAGGTTGTCTAGGTACATTTATTTTCATTTCAGGAATCTGTTAATGGTTAGATTGTGGGGGGAAAAAGATGAGTAGTCTGTAGACTAAGTCATTTCAAATTTTATAAACAATGCAAAAATACAAAATATTCCAAAAAACACTCCACTTGTTGAATGAACTTACACAAAATATCTAAAGTGTAAAAAATTGAAAACACTACTATTTCAATAAGTTCAATACCAACATAAAATGAAAATACCTAATAACTTATGTGTCAACATTCATACAAAGAGCATGATTTACTGGTGCAGAATTAAAGAATGCAAAAACAGCTACTTTCGTGACAGTGATAGTGTCTTCACAGCTCAAAGGAAAAACTCACCAGCTGTCAATTAAATTGGTGAAAAGGTGTGTAAAAGAAAAGTAGACATGGCAAAACATTACTTCAGCAGAAAGCAGCACAAAAACCTCACAAAGGAAATAGCATATGTAGGTTACACCAAATTCCTCGATTCATCAAATGTGCAATGGTAGTCCACCCAGAAAATTTGGTGACCTTATCCAGAAATGGATTATGGCATCAACAACTGAAGACAAACAACTAGTATAGTAAATACAAGGAGAGTAAAATCGTACATACTTGTAAATCATAACATGAGGGGACAATGGCCTTGACATCCTGTTATTTTTGTTCCAAAAGGTTTCTCCATCTTTCAGTTTCCTGTTGGCAGCAGTAACAGCTCCTCTAAAACTGGTTCACAAACATAGAGGCAACAAAAATAATCAGTAAACTACTCAGCTTCAAAGCTTTAAATACACCTGATATTCCAATGGAAATCAACGCAAGTTAATTAAATCCTAGACTGTATGTACTAATTGAAACATACTTCTCCTGTCCCAATTTCAGAGAAGTACATTCTTAATTATAATTGCTGGTACCTTTTCACATTAAAAAGCTCTCATAACAATAGAAATGGCAGCTCTCACATCATTGTGATTTTTATTGTCATCTCTTAGTTTCTGAACTATTTATTTTCACGTATTAAAAATTTCAAAACAAAGATATACTTTGGAAGGTTAAATATGCTAAATGTTAATTTAAACACTTTTGGTCACTGTTTCTACCAAGTTGGTCAAAGTATGGTTTTACTTTCCCTGAAAAATGTAAGAAATCATCATAAATATAACCCTCCAGACATTTGAACAACATGTGACCATGGGCATTNGAAAGCTGCAAATACATTTCTACTGTAATTTTAAAAGATATGTGAATCCTTTTGCTTAACATTTTTCTGGATAGGCCAAATGTGTGCACATTACAAAGCTGATCCATTAAAAACACCTAAGGTGAAACTAGAAATTATTGGTCTATATAAAATCAATTTATGTATGTATGACATAACTCTAGTATTAACTGGAGAAAAACAAATGGTGAGGTTGTCTAGGTACATTTATTTTCATTTCAGGAATCTGTTAATGGTTAGATTGTGGGGGGAAAAAGATGAGTAGTCTGTAGACTAAGTCATTTCAAATTTTATAAACAATGCAAAAATACAAAATATTCCAAAAAACACTCCACTTGTTGAATGAACTTACACAAAATATCTAAAGTGTAAAAAATTGAAAACACTACTATTTCAATAAGTTCAATACCAACATAAAATGAAAATACCTAATAACTTATGTGTCAACATTCATACAAAGAGCATGATTTACTGGTGCAGAATTAAAGAATGCAAAAACAGCTACTTTCGTGACAGTGATAGTGTCTTCACAGCTCAAAGGAAAAACTCACCAGCTGTCAATTAAATTGGTGAAAAGGTGTGTAAAAGAAAAGTAGACATGGCAAAACATTACTTCAGCAGAAAGCAGCACAAAAACCTCACAAAGGAAATAGCATATGTAGGTTACACCAAATTCCTCGATTCATCAAATGTGCAATGGTAGTCCACCCAGAAAATTTGGTGACCTTATCCAGAAATGGATTATGGCATCAACAACTGAAGACAAACAACTAGTATAGTAAATACAAGGAGAGTAAAATCGTACATACTTGTAAATCATAACATGAGGGGACAATGGCCTTGACATCCTGTTATTTTTGTTCCAAAAGGTTTCTCCATCTTTCAGTTTCCTGTTGGCAGCAGTAACAGCTCCTCTAAAACTGGTTCACAAACATAGAGGCAACAAAAATAATCAGTAAACTACTCAGCTTCAAAGCTTTAAATACACCTGATATTCCAATGGAAATCAACGCAAGTTAATTAAATCCTAGACTGTATGTACTAATTGAAACATACTTCTCCTGTCCCAATTTCAGAGAAGTACATTCTTAATTATAATTGCTGGTACCTTTTTACATTAAAAAGCTCTCATAACAATAGAAATGGCAGCTCTCACATCATTGTGATTTCTATTGTCATCTCTTAGTTTCTGAACTATTTATTTTCACGTATTAAAAATTTCAAAACAAAGATATACTTTGGAAGGTTAAATATGCTAAATGTTAATTTAAACACTTTTGGTCACTGTTTCTACCAAGTTGGTCAAAGTATGGTTTTACTTTCCCTGAAAAATGTAAGAAATCATCATAAATATAACCCTCCAGACATTTGAACAACATGTGACCATGGGCATTTTTATGAATAAAGCTTTTAACTACATTTAAAAATTTTTTGTTTCAAAAATAATTAAAACTCTACAACTGGCAAATAATGCCATGCAACTCTTCTTATTGTATGGCCTTGGAATTCCTCAAATTTTAGTTTTGAAAATTCTTGACTTTATGGACTCAATATAAGCGATAGATACAGAAGCTTTACTATGTCATGATTTCTAAATGAATTTTTCCATCTTCAGCCTTACAATGGGAAAAGTACCTCTCGAAGTGCAGCTTTGAAAAAGCTAGTACTAATGTGATGAAGCTCATATGTCCACTGAATTTTAGTGTTTGTCTTGGAATAATTGATTAACTATATACAACTATTCATTAAAATGATGTCCAGTTTCAGAAATTTAATGTAAGGCCATGGACATTTATGGCTGACAATATTCTAACCCACATATAATGGCAAGTTGAAGCAGTTTTAGAAAAATGTTCTAGTCATTACCTCATACAATAATATCTTCAAATGTACCTGCTTATTATCATCATCACCATGATCTTCATCATCATCAGTTTAGTGTCACCTTTTCATGCATGCATGGCATAAATCTTTCTCAATGGCTCTTCTTCACTTCTTTTATTCCAGTGGTCATGACTGAGGTTTAACTCCTTTATATCAGTCTACAACCTGGTTTCATGTCTTAAAAGGCCTACATCTCCTTTAATACCCATCAAAAACTAGCTCTTCACATTTCTTGACCAAATTGTTATTCTCATATCATTTGACATTCTACTCCCTTTAGCTAAACCTGATGAATTTGAAAACATCAACATTTAATTGCAATGAGATAGGAAAGCTGTTTTCATGAAGATATTGTGTATTCTCAAAAGTATAAACATTGACCAAATATATCTTAACAATTGATCTTTTTTCAAGAATTGATTGCATTTGTGCAGGAATATGCAGGCAAGTATCTGGTCTCCATATAGAAACATGTTAGTAGTCTCATAAAACTGTACAATTTGGGAAGAATATGGTATAAGTCAAATTCTGCAAATTGAACGGTGACAACTGTATTTTCGTTTCACTCATATTTGAGACTGTTTTTACTCAAATTCAGTAAACTACTATTTCATGAGTGTCCTTAACCAAAATTCTTGCTGCAAATTCCCCAACATTCTGGAATTAATTCAATCAATTTTCAATTCAATCTTCAATTAAAGTCAATCTTGTCCTCAATAATCAGCACCACGAAGCAAAAAATACTGGTTCTATTTTTTAAAGTTATGTACATAAATTTTAAAGTTTTGTACAGCTTATTGGCATTTTTCCCACTGTTTAACCTGCCAGTTTTTTACTCTTACTGTTCAAATTTTTAGGGGTTTCTTTGAATATACCATACGTGTTCTATTCTAAATAAGTAATAATTTATGAAAATTATACTTTTAAAGAATTTGAATTTATTTTGGAGCAAGTGTTTTGTAACTAACAGTTTCCAGTGGCAAATACGTGCCAAACTTTAAATGCCTAATCTAAAAATACTTTCTGTAAGAAAATTCATCTTGTTTACCATGGGCAACTTTTTGCAAAAAAATGCCACCTGAACCAAACGAGTACCAGACTTTATCGACCCACGGCAATGAACGATTCACTTACCTGTTTACAGCTTTCAGGGTAGGACTCAGCAGTAAGGTCCTTCGTCTGCAAACCTGCAGCGCAAGCCTGAATGAACAAAATGCATAAAACCTGATTTAAACCCTGCAGATACCAAAAAACTGCTTTCACGGGTAAGCAGTTCACAGAAACAATTTATCAGCACAAAATCTGCCTCAGATACCTCTCGAGTGCTTCTAATTATCAGCATAATGATCCTTCTTTAACTCTAACCTTGTATAACCTTTTGTGTCCATTCTAAGTTAACAGGATGACCCTGTAACTTCGATAAAGCGAGCAAGGAAATAATCCACATGAACACACACACCTTTTCTCCTCACTTCCACCACCCAGGGTAAGAAACTTTTTAGTCATTTCACAACAAATTTAATGCGAAATCAAACTTTTATTCATCAAATACCATATTCACTGCTCAAAGATATCAGTGCTTATCATCTCACATTTTTCTCACAAGTGTGAAGCATTTCATGTGCCAAAAATGAGGGGAAAGTTCACACCAGAGAAGACTAGATGGGCCATGATATCATAATGACTGTGCACGGCATTTTCCTGTCTTTCAAGAATTTATTATCTTTCCACATAAATAAAAAAATAATACTATGAAAGGCACTGAAACATACACATGCAATCTCCCTTCGACTGTATGCATTAAAATGTTGTTCTTGAACGATTGACCAAGTCTTACCTTGCTGTACACAATGACGCCATGTTTACCTCCAGTGCTCTCGCGAAATGGCAATCATTACTTTCACTTCACTATTTTCGTGCAACGATTCATGTATATTTTCACAGGGAGCTGACGTACCTCTATGCAACGAAAGAGCAAACTTGATGGATGTCTTCAATTTGCACTACCGAGCAACTGTTTTTAACATCAGCAGTCCAAGCCAAAATGTCAGGTCAGGTCAGTTCTTGGCCTGCTACTGGTAACATGTAATCCAGTACAATGTGTTGCATGGTCGAGTGGTCGGTGACTAAACTGAGTTCTCCACCAGGTTCCAAATGTGGTGAGGATGGTGGCTGGCAACCCAGTGGGAATATAAACAAAACCTTTTGGCCCAAAGGGCGGATGAACTCTTTGGAGTCAACAGCTACCTAGCTGGAGATGGTGTCTCAATAAAAACACCCTGCAGAAAGAACTTTCGGCCTTTACTGCAGATATATATCCCCCCTGGTATATGCAGCTTCTTGGGAAGGGGGACAAGCCACCATAGCTGAGTGACGGTCAGAAGCCCGGGAAAATGCAGAGTGTTGCCGGACAGGAAGGACATCCGCAGCGTAAAAACCCTAGCATCAAACCAACAAAAAATATCGAAGAAATCTCAGGCGATATGCCCCCCAGTCCCTAGCAGCCCTTAAATGGGCAGAGGGTGCTAAGAATTCCACGGTTGGCAAAAACAAATGATAGAAAGAGGAAGTTCAACAAATCTGTCAAAAAGATTGGTACTCTGAATCTTGGATGTATGACTGGAAAAGGAAGGGAACTTACGGACATGATGGAAAGAAGAAAGGTAGATATTTTATGTGTTCAAGAGACGAGATGGAAGGGGAACAAGGAAGAAATGAAGTAGGAATTGTGTTGCGCACTCACTAAAAAAGACAACATAATTTGTGTGAAAAGCCAGAATGATAGAATGATGGTTGTGAAAGTGATAACAGGAGAAATGATTTTCAAAATAATCAGTGTTTATGCGCCACAAGTTGGCTGCGGTGAAGAAGAAAAGGTTAAATTTTGCAAGACCTGATGATGAGAGAGTAGCAGTGGCAGGTGATTTTAACGGGCGCATAGGATCAAATAGCAGGGCAACTGAGAGAATTCGTGTTGGGTGTGGCAGAGAAACGATTAATAACGAAGGAGAAATATTGATTGACTTTGCAGTTGCATATGATATGGCAATATTGAATTCGTTTTATTGCAAGAGAGATTACATAACATTTGCCAGCGGAGGCAATGAAAGCCAGCTTGATTTTATTTTGAAGAAAAGATCAAATGAGCAAAGTTAAGAACTGCAAAGTCATCAGAGGAAAGGGAGTAGCAAAACAGCACCATCCAGTTGTTGGAGAGAAAGCAAAAAAAGGTAAGAAAGCATCACTTACTTACTTACTTAAGCCCATAGCCCACGGATGAGCATAAGCCACCGACGAAAGTTCGCCACCGCACTCTGTTTTGGGTTTCTCTTGCTACTTCAGTCCAGTTTGTTCCCTGCCGTCTCAGTTCTGCCTCGGTATCTCGCCTCCAGCTGTTATGCGGTCGCCAGATTAATTGGTGGAAAACGAAGGATGCAGAACTGAGAGAAAACGTCTGTCAAAGAGTATTAAGTGATATCGACTTCAAAGATGAGATAGAATAATGGTGGCAGTTTCAACTAACTCACAAATGATCTTAAGAATAGAAGAGAAAGTATTTGGAAAGACATCGGGCAAAGGCCCTCCTGATGATAAAGAGACATGATGGTGGAATGAAGAAGTGGGAGAAGTTATTAAGGAGAAGAAGCAGGCTAAAAGAGAGTATCACAAAGAAATAAATCAGATCAATAAAGAAAGATTCAAAGCGGCAAAAAAAGCTGCAAAGAAAGCGGTGGCCACTACTAGAGCAGAAGCGAGAAAAGAAATGTATTAAGAGCTAAAGACAGTAGAAGAACAGAAGAGGATCTACAGAACTGCAAAACCAGGAGGTAGAAAAACAAAAGACCAGACACACATAAGACATATGAAAGATGAAAATGGGAATGCATTGTAAAATGATGAAAATATCAAGAGAAGATGGATGAATTATTTTGAAGGCCTTCTAAATGAAGAAAATCCGAGACTACCAGGTGGAGAAGGAATGGCAAATGAAAGACAAACAGAGAACATAAGTCGTATGGAAGTAGTGAGAGGATTAAAAGAAATGAAGGTGAACAAAGTAGTAGGCCCAGATAACATCTCAATCGAAGTTTGGAAATGTCTTGGTGATGCTGGTATAGACATACTCTGGGATATGATGAGAAAGACATTGCAGAGAAAATGCCATCTAAATGGAGAAAGAGCTCTTAAAAAACCCTGTACAAAGATAAGGGCAATATACAGCAATGTTCCAACTACAGGAGCATCAAACTCTTAGCATGTACTACCAAGCTCTGGGAACGGATAATATCAGGAAGGATTGAGAGTGAGACTGAAGTTTCTGAACGCCAATTTGAATTCATTAAAGAACGGCAGACATCTGACTTTATTTTCGGATTTAATCAGATGATGGAGAGGTATCGTGAGAAACAAAAAGGACTATATATGGCATTCATGGATCTAAAAAAAGGATATGATCGAGTCCCGAGGTCAGGCGTTTGGCGATGCATGAGAGAAAAAGGAGTAAGTGAAAAGTATGTGAGTCTTGTTCAGGATATATACAATGGAGTTGTCTCATGTGTTAACAGCGGTGTTGGTATCTTAGATGAGATTACGATCCGAGTAGGACTGTATCAAGGCTCTTCTCTCAGTTCTTATCTCTTCGATATCATAATGGATCTCATTAATGAAGGTGTTTTGAACGATGCCTCGTGGACCATGCTACTTGCGGATGATATCGTATTAGTTTGTAAGACAAAAGCGGGACTTTGAAGGCGACTATCAAGATGGAAGAGACCTCTAGAAGAGAAAGATATTAAAATAAGTAGAACAAAAACCGAGTATCTTCAGTTTAACGACGTTGAAGACCTTGACGACGTGAGGATGGACGAAGAAATTATCAAGAAGATTCCAGCTTTCAAGTATCTGGGGACGCATGTGAGTGAAGATGGCGATAAACCATCGGATCCAATGCAAATGAAACGCCTGGAGAAAGCTGTCAGGTATGCTGCGTGACAAGAAGATGAATGCCAGGTTGAAAGGAAAGGTGTACAAAATAGCTGTGGGCCTAGCAGTGCTATACAGCAATGAAACCTGGGCATTAAAGGAAGTACAGGAGAAGAAAACGAATCTTGCAGAGGTAAGGATGCTACACTGGATGTGTGGAGTCACGAGAAGAGATAAAATCTCTAGAAGACCTCTAGAAGAGAAAGATATTAAAATAAGTAGAACAAAAACCGAGTATCTTCAGTTTAACGACGTTGAAGACCTTGACGACGTGAGGATGGACGAAGAAATTATCAAGAAGATTCCAGCTTTCAAGTATCTGGGGACGCATGTGAGTGAAGATGGCGATAAACCATCGGATCCAATGCGAATGGAACTCCTGGAGAAAGCTGTCAGGTGTGCTGCGTGACAAGAAGATGAATGCCAGGTTGAAAGGAAAGGTGTACAAAATAGCTGTGGGCCTAGCAGTGCTATACAGCAATGAAACCTGGGCATTAAAGGAAGTACAGGAGAAGAAAACGAATCTTGCAGAGGTAAGGATGCTACACTGGATGTGTGGAGTCACGAGAAGAGATAAAATCTCTAGAAGACCTCTAGAAGAGAAAGATATTAAAATAAGTAGAACAAAAACCGAGTATCTTCAGTTTAACGACGTTGAAGACCTTGACGACGTGAGGATGGACGAAGAAATTATCAAGAAGATTCCAGCTTTCAAGTATCTGGGGACGCATGTGAGTGAAGATGGCGATAAACCATCGGATCCAATGCGAATGGAACTCCTGGAGAAAGCTGTCAGGTGTGCTGCGTGACAAGAAGATGAATGCCAGGTTGAAAGGAAAGGTGTACAAAATAGCTGTGGGCCTAGCAGTGCTATACAGCAATGAAACCTGGGCATTAAAGGAAGTACAGGAGAAGAAAACGAATCTTGCAGAGGTAAGGATGCTACACTGGATGTGTGGAGTCACGAGAAGAGATAAAATCTCTAGAAGACCTCTAGAAGAGAAAGATATTAAAATAAGTAGAACAAAAACCGAGTATCTTCAGTTTAACGACGTTGAAGACCTTGACGACGTGAGGATGGACGAAGAAATTATCAAGAAGATTCCAGCTTTCAAGTATCTGGGGACGCATGTGAGTGAAGATGGCGATAAACCATCGGATCCAATGCGAATGGAACTCCTGGAGAAAGCTGTCAGGTGTGCTGCGTGACAAGAAGATGAATGCCAGGTTGAAAGGAAAGGTGTACAAAATAGCTGTGGGCCTAGCAGTGCTATACAGCAATGAAACCTGGGCAGTAAAGGAAGTACAGGAGAAGAAAACGAATCTTGCAGAGGTAAGGATGCTACACTGGATGTGTGGAGTCACGAGAAGAGATAAAATCTCTAGAAGACCTCTAGAAGAGAAAGATATTAAAATAAGTAGAACAAAAACCGAGTATCTTCAGTTTAACGACGTTGAAGACCTTGACGACGTGAGGATGGACGAAGAAATTATCAAGAAGATTCCAGCTTTCAAGTATCTGGGGACGCATGTGAGTGAAGATGGCGATAAACCATCGGGTCCAATGCGAATGGAACTCCTGGAGAAAGCTGTCAGGTGTGCTGCGTGACAAGAAGATGAATGCCAGGTTGAAAGGAAAGGTGTACAAAATAGCTGTGGGCCTAGCAGTGCTATACAGCAATGAAACCTGGGCAGTAAAGGAAGTACAGGAGAAGAAAACGAATCTTGCAGAGGTAAGGATGCTACACTGGATGTGTGGAGTCACGAGAAGAGATAAAATCAGGAATAAGATGATACAAAGAAATGTGAAGGTAGCTAAAATAAGCTCAAAGACACAAGAAAGAAGAGTGAATTTGTATGGTCATGTCATGAAAAGAGAGGAGGAGCATGTTGAAAGAAGAGTGATAGCAATGGAAATTCCAGGACTAAAAAGAAGAGGGCGACCTAAATTTCTATGGAAAGACAGACAAAAGGAAGATATGCAGGAAAAGAACCTTTATGAACACCAAGTAAGAGACAGAAAACAGTGGAAGAGACTCTCGCAGAAAGTGACCGCATATAAAAATGGGAAAACCTGCAGAAGAAAAAGAAGAAGTCCTAGTCCGAGCCAAGACTCAAGCAAAGATTAGTTTTTCTTAAAGTACAAACAATTGGGTTAGATCACTCTAAATTAATTGTTTCGTTCCTGTTCAACCTAAGGGCAGAATCTTAAGATACTGGCACAAATAATATTAGTTTAAATAGACTCAAAATGTTATGGTAGTGAGTTCTTTGTGCCAAGCATACCTGCTTTTGACTACTTGAAACGTATCAACGTGAAATAATCCATTCCCACCACGAGATTAAGTGAGTTTATCGCACACAAATTTTTCTATTTTCAATTTTGTATGACAAAGTTAAAATTGGAAGCTTACCCCACCAGTACTGAGGAACCTTAAGTGGTCAGAGAGTGCGAAGAATCTCTGGATCCAAGGCTGATTTCACATCGTGGAGTGTAAACTGCATATATGTATGTGGTAGTACTGCCTCTACATGGACCCAGAAAAACCTGTTACCTTCAAAAAATACTTTGTCTTTAGCTTCCAGTAATGTCAGAGGTCGTGGTTCAAATTTTTCTTTTGTGAAAGTTCACTTCATTCTAACTTCCCTCATATTCTTGAGGTTTATGAGACAAGCTTCGATGACATTATTAGTAATAGGGATCTTCATATTGATGGCAATTTTCCTTTATTTCGACTAGACTCCGCAATGCATCTTTATGGTCTTGCTATCTATCCTAGACAGGATCTTCCAGGTGTTAGAGCACAAGGACTTGAATTTTGAGATAAGTCTTTCATTTGTTTTAGATTGCCTCTTCTTTAGGCTATTTGTTACATTTTGTTCTTGTGTCGATTTGTCTTTTCTGATTTTTAATTATTAAGTGAAACAGCATCAGACTGTATTAAGGCTATGGAAAAACATCATCACATTACTAACATATTTGCCTTTGGCTACTTAAATACACGTCAAATGACCAGGATGAGTCATTCTAACAAGACTGGTAGATGTGTAGAGCTACTTAAAACATAGCTCTTCCCACTATATTATACAGCTTGTCGAGTTTCCCACTAAATTTTCTTATTCAGAGAACCTTTGTTTTTAGACATCTTTTTGACCTCTTTTATACCTCTTTTAGATCTTCTGATCACGTTGGTGTGACTGTGGGGGTCAACTATTTCGGCAAATGGCCATCAATCTTCAATAAAGGTTGGCCTCACATATGGAAGGCATGACTGCCTTGCAACCGGTTTCGAAAATGATATTACCTTTCAAACACTCCACAATACCCTTCCAACCAAATCTCTATAAGTCCAATACAATCTCCAATCATTCACCACAACCAGCTGCAACTATTGTAGAAACCCAGAGAACTCTACACACATTTTTGTATCCTGCCTCATAGCCAATATGTTTTGGGTCCTCCTTACCCCCTTTTTGAAAAGCTCCCTCATTTCCAAATAAGCACAAAAACAATAATATTGCACCTTCTCGACTCTTCCTTATCCCCAGAGTGTCAAAAACGTACGTATTATGTAATAAATCTTACCAAGTTAACACCATGGAAAGCACGATGCGACCTCGTTTTAACTCAAACGGGAAAGATAAAATATTTCAAGTTTTGTTGACAAGTCATATACTAAGAGAAATTTTCAATTTGATCAAGCTGATTAGATGGATTTTACTAATTTTATGGTTATATTCCTTGGGATTCAGTCTTAAGCAGAGAAAATCACCTTCTTCTGTTGTAAAAAAAATCCACAGAGTGGGTTCAGATTGGTATTGAAACAATTGTACCAAGTTACGAAGTCAAACCTCATTCTCCTCCATGGTTTAATGTTCATTGTTCTCATGCCATCAATCATAGCATTCATTTCTATATTCAGTTTCAACGTGATAGAGCTGATGAACTTCGGGTTTCTTTCGCACTGGGTAACAATGCTTGTATAGGGATGATTTTTTATACTAAATCTCATAATCTCGAGGAAGATTGTGGAGCAATTTTCCCCCCAAAACTAAAAAGTCCAGAATTCTGGAAGATTCTCAATTGAAATTTTGGAGTCTGGTAAGTCGGTTCTTGCTTCATTTTTAAAGGTGTATGGTTTTCTTTGTCCTCCAGGGAAAACATAGACCTTTTGCTAGAATGTTTTTCATTAATTCTTTTTCAATACACCGTGATGTTTCCTCGCCAGATTTCCTTTCGCAAACTGATCAGATTGTAGGCTCTGTTATTATAACTCCAATGTTGGTTTCAAATTCTATTCATGGGGCTGGTCAATCTAATGCTCCTGATATGGAATTAATTCTAATAGTTTTTGAAAATAAAGTGCTTCTGAACAATTTTTCCATCCGTCCATACTTTTTAATCTTTGCCTACGAGAGTCCCGTTCCCCATCTTTGTCTTTGTCTTCAAGAATGCAGGTGATCCAACTGATTTGATAAACATAGCTCTGTAAGTCTTTTGTCAGTCATTGGTAAGATATTTGAATGACTTATCAACAACCAACTGGGAGAATTATTGTAGAACCTAACGATTCTTAATGATGTTCAGTAGAAATTTAGCGAATCTCGTTATACAGATGACTTTCAAATGAAGTCATAGAACATATGTACTGTATAAGTCTATGGATAACTTTAGTGAAGAGCGTGTTATAGCTCGATATTTCCAAGACATTTGATCAAACGTGGTAGGATGGCTTGCTTTATAATCTTTCTAATTACGGTATTTTCAGAAGGGTCTTTTGTATTATTTAGTCCTTTCTCTGAGATCGTGCATTGCTTCCCAAAATAGACGAAATTACACCTAATGAATATTCCATTAACGCTAGTGTTCCTCAAGATTTTATTCTTGATCCACTTATTTTCCTCTTTTACACAAATGATCTTCCTGGTAACTTGATTCAGGTCATCCAAATTTCTGCTGACAACACTTTGTACTCTAGCACTGGCTGCAAGACAACTCAGTGGGAACAAATCAAACTTGAGGAAGGTTTAGCTTCACCTTCAGGTTGTCAAAGAATGCAAAAGATGTTAGTTGTTTTCTTTCAATGTGAGAAGAACTCATCTGATGCCATTCAATAGAAGGTTGATACCTTGTTTTCTTCCAATATTTATAGACAATCATTCTGATGTTAACCCTGTTGAGTTGTTTCTCATGTTTGAGAAATCCTTATCAATGGGACTGTTTGGCTTGCCATTTTCTTTATCTTTTTCTTAGGATTATTATATTTTTATCTGTTAGTAAGTCTTTGTTTTGCGCTAGAGAGGACTTTAAGCCTAAGGCCACTATGAATCCTATAAATCTACAAATCACTCTTATATGGAGTGGTGCTGCCAGAATTGGACAGGTACTCCCTTNAGTTGTTTCTCATGTTTGAGAAATCCTTATCAATGGGACTGTTTGGCTTGCCATTTTCTTTATCTTTTTCTTAGGATTATTATATTTTTATCTGTTAGTAAGTCTTTGTTTTGCGCTAGAGAGGACTTTAAGCCTAAGGCCACTATGAATCCTACAAATCTACAAATCACTCTTATATGGAGTGGTGCTGTCAGAATTGGACAGGTACTCCCTTATTTCATCTTAGATCATCCTGATCTTGCTCCTGCTAATCAACTTTTGCCTTATCGACGAAATTTGGCTTGTCTTAGCCTTTTCTTTAGATATTATCATGGGAAGTGTTCTATTGAGCCTTTATCCCGGAACCCGCTTCGCTTTTTCGCACCTCGTGTGACTCATTTCTCTCAAAGTTTTCATCCTCATGCAATTATTGATCGTGCTTCTAATAATTTTTTTTATGAATGTAATTCTTTCGCCAGAATAAGCATACACAACTCAAGTGGGTTTTTATCATTCCGGAAAACAAAGAAAAGACTGAGGAAGTCAGGGATTTTTTGCCACTGGCTGTCTAAAACCAAGTCAAATATGAATTGCCTCTAGTGCCTCTTAATGGAAGGCAGACCTCTCTCTCCCCTATTACCTTGAACTATTTGATATGAAAATTTTCACATTTGAGTTTTAGCAGTAGACATTGTAATGCAGCCGGATTACAGTTGAAAATTTGATAAATACAATTGCATTGATTTTTAGCTGCATCAAAATCAGTACATGAGTTTCCCTTGTATATTCTAGACGCATGTAATATTTTATCGATCAATCTTAATTAAATACAGCCTATGTATCTGGTATCATACCGCATCTAAACTCGTGAACAAGCATACTTAAATTAGTGGAAATAGGGATTTTTCCGGGGATGAAGGAAGATATTTTATGATGGAGATATTACTTTGGGTGCATAATCACAATAGAATTCAGAAACTGTCCTGGTAACTATATTTTCAAATTTAGTAAAAACTGGGCCTATCCATTGTAGTTTGAGGCATATGCAGCACTATTTTGGGCACTGTTTCAAAGAATTTAGAAAAGAGATAATTTATACTAAATAATTTTGTCTATTATGCCTTTAGGGTAACTATCACTTGTCAGAACTTCCTTACTATTATCTCTTTCTCCTGACAAATTATCAGGAGAGCAATTAAGGACAGTACAATGAAGCAAACCTTTTTATGAATCAAATTTTTAACTATATGAAAATGAATGACAAACCTGTTTTGAAAGATGTAAAACTTTATGCTACAAAAATATCTAAAACGGTGAAAGTACATGCAGTTCTTTTTAGTAGAAAACACTGGCGATGGTTGGATATTGATAAGGCCAATCATAAGTTTAGTGCTGTCTTATTGGTACTTAAACTTAGCAAAAGTGTCGTCGGCTAATCCGGAATACAAATGAACATCATATTGTGTAGAATCAGCTAATTGTTTTTCATAATAGCCCACAAAAATATTTGAAAATTCAGGTCCTATTAGCTTACCCATGGCTGCACTGTTCAGTTGCTGGTACATATCATCACCATCGTTTTATTGAAGTCAAGACGATTTCCTCTCTGGAGGGGTTAGTGACTTTTCTACCATAAGTTGGTAGGCTTCCTCCACTTGCCTCAGTTATATGTATCCTCAACTCAAAACAACTTTGAGCATTTTCTTTCTCCATCATTCCTTTTGACGTCATCTTGCGTCTTCTTCTTCATCTCTTGCCTTCAACCTAAATATTACATGCCTGTTTAATATACTGATCGTCATCTTTTTTCAGCACATGATTCAACCGTTTCAAACTTCCTTGTCTTACGGTTTCAACAACTATATCCTTCAGGTCCAGCCTTTTCATTAGTTTATTCGTGTTTATCTTACCAACCAGCTTTACTACACACACCTTTCGGATCATACTTCTCTCAGCTCTTCTTAAAACACCTTTTTCAACTAATCTCACCAGACAAGTTTTAGATCCATGTCATGATAGCCTTTACACACGTGCTGCATGTTCTTCCCTTGAGGTTTTAAGTGTATCTTTTTGCACATAATACAGAAGAGTGCTAATGCATTCTAGTCTAATCTCACTCTCGTAATTACAGGAATTTCACCCCACCCTTCCCCGCCTCAATTAATTATGTCACCCAAGCAACAAAAAGTATTGACTCTTTCTTACGAGCTCAGTATGTTATTTCTTAATTGTTCATTCTTCTGGTTATTTTTCGTTTTTGTGAAAAAACCCTTGCAATCAGATATTCCAGTCAAACTATCAGTGACTCTCTTTACCTTTGTGCGACCTGCATGGACCAATTTCTAAAAAGTTTTCCAAAGAATGCAGATAGTCTTTGTTCTCTTACCACATGCACCACATGGATCAAGTTTCGCCTGCACTGTCACACTTTTTACAGGTCCACATTTCAAAATCTTTGTTTTGCCAAGATTTGCTTTCAAGTCTTTCTGTTTAAAATCTGAATTCCAAAAGTTAAAATGTATTTCCAGTTTCTTCATCGATTCTGCTATCAAAACTAGGTCATCTGGATACAATGAGTATCCATTACCAACTTGTACTCTTGTATTAGCTTCTTTGAACAAACTCATCACTGCTTGCACTAAACCCTCTGAAACATTTGTCTTTCTCAAGAGCCATTCAATTACTATTCTGGAAACACTACAAAACGCATGAAAAGTTCTTTTCCCTTTCATACTCTTGCACTATTTTAACAATAAAGCTATCAACTATTCCTCTACCTGGCATGAAACCGAACTGCATCTGGTCAACTTTCAACTACATTCCTCAATCTTTCTCTAATAGTTTTTTCATTCCTTCACTCCTTGGCAACAGTTATGTTCCATAACACTACCTTTCCTCTTATAAATAGGGACAGCTGTACTGCCCCTCCAGTCCTCCAGCACATCATCTATATTCAGAATGCCATTTTCTAATGCCATAATTTTCTATTTTTCATGCTGAAAACCTTCTAAATGCTCTTTGACAATTCCAGATGACCCACTAGCTTTACCTTCCTTTATACTTTCAATGAAAATTGAGTTATCCCATAGTTCTCTGGTGCTTTGTATAATTCGTTTCCTCGTAGACTGATACCACTGAAGTCAATATTTGGGGTAATTGCTGCCTATGCTTTCTTGTAACAATATCATGTACGAATTTTGGAGCTGGGTTTTTATAGCTGCATGTTCTTGGTGACTCCTGCCACAGTTATAGGCGGCTTTAGGCTGGCCTAGCCTTTGCCTAAAGAAGCAGAATACAAGGCAGCAGGTGAAATTGAAGCTCGTTGATCTTTCCCACCAGCTCCCTACTACGTCCAACTCTGGAGAGCTCGTAACTTTGAGCAAGGTATGCATCCATATGCTACCAGTCAGGTCAGCTGGATCTGGGGTGATTCACGCAAGTGAAAGGTCAACCACGCTCTTAGATCAGATTTCTACCCTGAGATAACATGTTGAAAGTCAAATGCACTGCTTTCGTTGCTAGGTATTTGAAATCTGTGCGTAGGAAGCTGGCTAGATCAATCAAAAACCCAGAATGCAATCCAGACAATATTATTACCAAGGCTGAGAACGAATTCTGTGTAATTATATTAGACAAAAAGGATAAGGAAAACAAAATGATAATATCATTGATGATAAAACAAAATTCAAGTGTCTTGAAATTTAAGTTGTTGCTTAAAATGAGTTCAAAATTCAGATTCGCTTTCTTAACCTGAAAAAAACTACTATGGGACTTTTGTGAAAAAATCAGGGCATTTGGATCTCAGCGTCCTAGGATGTAAGGCATGTTTAAAATTCACAATGAACAATGCCCTACAGGCCTAATTTTTCTATAATTGACTTTCCTCGATACCAATTGGCAAAATGATTTCTGCTTGTTCTTCAATTTGTACTAGAAAAATGCTTCTAATTCCCGGGTTCCTTCAGACGAAATCATTAAAATTTGATGTAAAATTGTATCACGTAAAAAATGGTTCATATTCATTCACAAATTTCTTAATAAATGGTATTTTTGTTATGACTGAGGGCTAGGTCTCCTCTTTTCAATTATTAGAATTTTGTAATAATCTTAAAGTGCACCTGTAAAGCAATAGGGCAAGAAATGACTGGTGACTTTCAATCATGCCAAATCAAACCTTTGTCGTTTAGCAGAGAGATAAGCCCCGATGTTTTTTCAGTTTCGTGAACTGTAGGTCCCATGCATTACATGATTAAGCAGTTGAACTTCTTAAAGAAAGCTCTTCTCGTGCTTTCGTTCTTACTGTCTCACAAATTCTTTCTTAGAATTCTTAAATGAAAAATTTAGTAGCTCTTCTTCCATAAGAACAGACTACTGAACTATCAAAAGAATACCTCACACTCGATCTCACTTTGTATCTGTAAATATCTACAATTTAAAAATTTTAAAAAATACTGATGCAATGAGTAGATATGTGAACCATCTCAAAATTTGGATACCCTCCACCAGATTTAGAGGCTACTATTTAATATTATTACACCTACTGTTGCTTTTATTCTGAAACCCTTGTCACGTCCGTCCCCATTCTTCGTCTTTTCTGTCTTCACTTCCATAAAAGTGCTCTGATGAGAAGTGGCTCTTTTCCCAGATAACATTTTGTGCCTTTTTATCTGATTCACTTCTCACGGCGTATTAATCCGAATGGTTTTGTGCTTCTACGCGTGTGGATATCTTTCTACTAAAGTAAATTCTATCTTCAAATTGTTTGACGTTGGAGCTTCCTTCCTTTTACATTTTTTCCTATTTAATAACCTAAGCTCATTAAAATGTCTTAAATGGAGTTGTTTCTTTCATCTTAAATTCTACCTTCTTCTTACTCCCTTACAATAAGAGGAGTCACGAGAGAGACAGTAAAACTTCCTTCTGAGTCATTTCTGTTTACTGGTAAAGATTGTATGCTGCGTCAAAACATATATAGATCTAAAATCATAAACAGAGATATTATTTCAAAAGTGGAATAACAATATTTCTTTCCTAATATTTCTAGTTCTGTATCTGCGGGGTAGCTTTATAATGCTGCATCTTGTTAGAGAGTGTACATAACTTATATTTTGACAGCAAGTCCAAGAGTTTTCTGGCAACAGCCTTCTTCTAATAAACAAGTCCTTTTTCAAATTGATTAGGATAGTTATCATTGAAAACAAGTCTGCATACATTATAAACATTTCCCTAGTTGAAGAAAATAGACGTTAAGCAGCTCATTTACCATTGTTTATTTCACTTTTTTAATGACCAGGGCAGCACCATTTTTTGCAAACCAAAGTGCTTATCTTTCTTAGTGGTGAGGGTTGGTCTGTACAGCTTCACCTATAACAAAATATGACTTGTCTAACAATTCACCATATCTGCATTCACATTTTTAAAAAATTTAGGTCTGACAAGATACTGGATTTGGGCTAAATACCTAGTTTTGATTGATTAACTACTTTTTCCTCATTTCACATTTGTTGTTGGGTTCTCATGTAAGCAAATGGCAATCGTATTCAAGATCAGGTATTCCTTTGTATAAATTATTATTTATTTAATTAGAAGGTTGATACCTTGTTTTCTTCCAATATTTATAGACAATCATTCTGATGTTAACCCTGTTGAGTTGTTTCTCATGTTTGAGAAATCCTTATCAATGGGACTGTTTGGCTTGCCATTTTCTTTATCTTTTTCTTAGGATTATTATATTTTTATCTGTTAGTAAGTCTTTGTTTTGCGCAAGAGAGGACTTTAAGCCTAAGGCCACTATGAATCCTATAAATCTACAAATCACTCTTATATGGAGTGGTGCTGTCAGAATTGGACAGGTACTCCCTTATTTCATCTTAGATCATCCTGATCTTGCTCCTGCTAATCAACTTTTGCCTTATCGACGAAATTTGGCTTGTCTTAGCCTTTTCTTTAGATATTATCATGGGAAGTGTTCTATTGAGCCTTTATGCCGGAACCCCCTTCGCTTTTTCGCACCTCGTGTGACTCATTTCTCTCAAAGTTTTCATCCTCATGCAATTATTGATCGTGCTTCTAATAATTTTTTTTATGAATGTAATTCTTTCGCCAGAATAAGCATACACAACGTCTGACCAGATACTGGATTTGGGCTAAATACCTAGTTTTGATTGATTAACTACTTTTTCCTCATTTCACATTTGTTGTTGGGTTCTCATGTAAGCAAATGGCAATCGTATTCAAGATCAGGTATTCCTTTGTATAAATTATTATTTATTTAATTAGCGTTTTCTTTTATTGCTTTTCTTTTTGTCTTTTCTGGTTAAACCTTGTATTAAATTACTTGTCTCTTTTCTTGCTGGTTACTATATTTTACAGGTCAAAGTTCAGTTAGCAGGAGTTCCCATTGGATGGCAGAATTACATGTTTAAATACAAAAAAGCTAAAACAGCTCAACAGAAATAAATTATCAAAGTCTCTCACACTTTTTCCCTTGTAAGATTTAATGGATTTCTCTTTTACTACTTTGCTATTACCAGTTGCTAACACAGCAACCGAGAGAATAGTTTGGGTCTTCTGATGGAGGAAATTTCAGTAAACGTGCAGGGAAAAATCACGTAGCAGTTATAGTACTGGGTACTAGACAATATCATTTCTGACAGGTACGCAAATTTTCTAAAGAGTACCAGAGAGATATTGAGTTTCCATTTGTTTTTGTTTGTATGTGGAGGATATAGATTGCAAGTTTACTTGCTATTCAAAGAAAGACCATGCTGAAAAGAACAACAGAGCAGTTTTGAGAAACAGAGTTACATAACAATGGCAAGGGAGGTTGTTCTTGCAGTTGATGGGAGCCAAGATGCAGAATACGCAGTTAGATGGTATATTGACCATTATTACCAAAAGGAAGATATTGTTCATGTTGTAACCGTTACAAATGTAAACAGTGTTCATTTGCCAGTTACTTGGTATGGTCCACAAATAGGATTGTTAAGCGACGCTTGGAAAGAGAGTTTGTTGAATATTTACGCAGACTCCAAGAGTTTATTGCAACAGTACAAAGATATGCTTAGTAAAGAGGGAATAAATATAATCGTACACCACCTTACAGCTGGTGGCAACATCGGGGAAGAAATTTGTTGTCTTTGTGAACGGATTGATGCTCATTGTATTGTCATTGGTTCAAGAGGACTAGGAGTCTTCTCAAGAGCTTTGCTTGGGAGTACAAGTGATTATGTTGTTCGTCATGCTCATTGTCCTGTAACAGTCATAAAAAATTTAGCAAAGGAAGATGTTTCATGAAGTATTAATGCTGAAGTACTTTCACAGTAAAAACTACCTTTCCCAATGGTGTTTTGAAAGTGCCTCAATACAATACTGTTGTGGTTATAATAATCATTATTCTCGTTACTCTGCATCAGTACTAAATTACTTGAAGAAGATCAATGCTGAAAGAAGTGATGCTTCTCTTCAAAAATTACTCAATGACACATTCTGTTCTTATAGAATCACAATTCATTGTACACAGGATTCTTGTAGAATTACTCTTTAAAAGTGCATTTTTATGGTTCAATTTTATCGGATGAAAAAGGAAGACTGTCAAAGAAGAAAATAATTATAGCTTGAACGTCTCGTTAATGCGTTCTGCTGCTATTGACACTTGGCTGATGATCTTGAGATATCGCTATCTGAATTGATATTGTAGAAAACACTTTCATTATTTATTTATCACGTTCAAATTTTGTAACAGGCATTAACAAGAAAAAGATATACAAAAACGAATCCTGGAATTTGTTTAACACTGATGACAAATCTTGGCAAGACCTCTTGCAAAAGCTGTTTTCTCGTTCAAATGTTACATGTGTGTCTTTTACCTTCTTCGTTTGTTGTTCCTTTACCTTACTCGTACATCTTGTTTTCACATTTTGAGTGTTTATATTAATTTGTTTATGACAAATCTTTTCTTGTTGTAGGTCAGAAAAACTTGACTCGGGTACTTTGTAATCACTGTTTCAGGTTAACCAAATTTTCATGCAATTTATTGTTATGGAAGAACTGTGACTTTTGAATGAGGTAATATTATACCTTCACATATCTCAGCTTTTTATGTGAAGGTCAGTCCCAGAGCAATATTATTAAAACTTAAGCTAGTTAGACAGTATCTGATGGGAGAGCAAAACGTTAGCCTAAGTTATTAAGGATGTCGATTGAACAAGTAAAAATAAAGGTTTAAGTTGTAGAGGATGTGGCCTTAACAGTTGAATTTTAAAAGAATCCAATTTATTGAGCTATTGTATTTTGGATCATTATATTCACTTGAACATACATGCCATAGAGAACATACTTACGACATGACTTAATCTGGAGAAAGTAAGACCAAAGTCAATTTGAAAAAATATAAATAAAAAGCCTGACGTTAAAGGTCATAATTAATTTAGTAACAGGATAGAAACTGTGGTCTTTTTATCGTAAATTAATAATTTTTTTTATTATTTCATATTTTATGCTCTAACCACTAGTCGTTCTCATATCCGCATTTACGTTACAGGAGAGAGGGTCAAAACCCATGACCATGGATCCCTTGGGGTCATTCTTTTTTAGTACTCAAATACTTTTCGTAGTATTGTGGTTGTTCCTAAAAATGTTGTATTCAATGTGATATTTAGTTTTTCTAAGCATTCATTCAGTTTCTTCGTTATACTTCCAAACACATCCAGAATCACACATACAACTATCACACTTCTCATATTCCAAACCTCATGATTTTCCTTCTCAAATCTCATTCCTCCACACTCTCTTTTTCCTACTTACTAATCCCACAATCGCCTTGTGTAGCAATGCCAGTGATGATGCATTTTCTTTGACCTTTATTCACAATAAACACAGCGCTCGTCTCCTTGTGTAAAGCAAATCGTCACTTTGAATATTCAGATAGCATAGTAGCTTTACATCGTCTTTTTTTACTACACGGGTAATGCTCGTTCAATTTTCTGCCCTTTCTAGTATTTCTTGCATAAATGCCAATACAAAAGTTATCATTATTATTATCATTATTATTGCTATTGTTATTTAACTGATGCACAACTATTGACGGAGCTTCTAGATTTACCACTGGCTATCTTCCTGAAACCAGCAGGTAAGGTAGCAACATAGCCTCTCTAACTTTACAAAATTTTTCATAACTTTCCAGCTGTCCCTAAATATACTAATTTTTCAAACTGACCAATTTTGCTTTTTAAACGAAGACGATGACTATGATGATGATAATAGTAATTTTTGTTATTGTTGTTGTTCATCTTTTGTTATAATTTCCTATAGTTGTTCGTTCTTATAAACAGGCTGTTAATTGATCTACAAACATAAAAACACTTTAGGAGAAAAAAAGGTTACAACAATGAATTCGAAAATGACCGGGTATCCAAATTGGTAACAAAAAAATGAAACGGAAATCGAGGACGTCAAGAATAGAGGAATTAGGTGAGAGAGAAAAAACCCTAAAATATATAGCGTATTTTATGAGAAGAGATAATGACAACTTGGAGAAACAGTTTTTGTTCTGCTGTTCATTAATAAAGCAGTCGTGAACTCTTACTTCTGATGAGCAGAGGTATATCTGTTGATGGGAGGGAAGAGGAAACTGCCCAAATTTTCCTTTTTTTTATTTCAAGCAACTATTTAAGCCGTATGTATAAAATAAAACACACTACCCGACTAGTTTATTTACTGCCGTGACTGATAGTTTGCTAACAAATCATTAAAAACTGCTTCCCTAATGTTTTCAGTTGCTTTAATGTAAGTCTCTTAATTAAGTGTTATCATGATTTTAAAGGTTGGTAAAGCCCTTGGATTTGGATGTTGAGGAAGACAAAGTGGGTCTGATGATGGATATAGCTGATTTTGGCTGGATTTTTTCAAACAACTTAAATTGGCCAGCTGAGCCACAAGCAGACATGCGCTCCAGGAGGCAAATTAATGCTGACGATCGTGGCTAGTGTTTGGATCTTGAAAAACTGCAGGTTTCTGTGCTCAGTTTCACTTGAGATTGGAGACGGTAATCTGTGCGTTCCGGACTTATTAGTTTGGCTCTTTATGGGTGGTTGAAATCGGTTATAAAGGAACCTTAATTTCTCTAATGATTGCAAATTTCAAGTAACCTACTTCGAACAGCATAGCAGGATAGGCTTAAGGCATATACCGTGTAACTTTGCAGTAAAAAAATAACAGCCCTTATTAACCTGCACAATTTCTGGCAATATATTTCGTCATTACAAAAAAAGGCAAAATTTCAAAATATTGGCAAATTGTTTAAAAAATTTATGTGGTAAAGGATAACTGACATTTTATAGCTACAATATTATGGTTTTTAGGAACCCAAAACTGACAAAAATTGAGATTTTTTCAGGATCTACATCAATAAAATATTCTTTCAAGGGAGATATAATTTCCAGAAGTTTTGAATGTAAAGTTTTCCTGTTTTTCATCTATTTTACAGTTATTGATGCAATTTAATTATGTTTATTTTTGGTGTTTAAACGTCTTCATCCCACAAAAACAAGATATCAATGAGCAATGCTTCATATTGAAATACTTTAATTTGCTGTCTCCCTTCAACCCCTGTTCAGAATAGATGACCTTTGCCTTGACAAGTGATCAAGTACTCACCTAGAATGAAATCCGTCAATATGATATATTTTCTATATACTTAAGCTTAACATGTAACTAAATTGACATAAAATTTACTTAGGATTCTCACCTATTGCCTAAGATTACGTTTGTTTTATAAAGTACGTTGGATAGAGGTTTTCAGCTCAAAAGCTCAACTACAGGTCGTTTCCCTTTTGATAAGGACTGACAGCTACACTATTTACAGCAAAAGGAAAACGCAGCTAGTTCTTAGTAGTTTATTTGGGGCTGGAGCAAATATCTTTTCATGTTAAGTGCTTATTTCATACGACTATTAACTTTTTTTGGCGAAAGCCACACCCCTCTCAAAAAAGTCTCAAATCTGTTGGTTTCAAAATTGGATTGTCTTAAATTTGGAATGAAGAAAAGGATGATAGATTATTTGAATACATGGACTTGCAATTTTGCAAAGCATTTTATTTATCATTTAAATTATTTGAAAAAGTAATGGAATCCACCTATTTACAAACACTCCTACCCATCATTTACCTCCTGCGCTAGGTATCTTAATGAAATTAATAATTTATTGTCTCTCACCCTAATGATAAGCCAGGGGTTCACAGACTTTACAATACAACATTCATACACAAACTTTATTTGTGGCTTGCTTTCAAGTTATAACCTGCTCTCAATATTTCAATGTAATTACAAAGTTAGACATTTTCTTCCTCTTCTTTTGTACAACTTAAGTGAATTTAATCCAACTAATGCAGGAAGTCATACGAGCAATGGAGTAAGCTTTCTAGGACGGGTACCTTACCATTTACATTTACTGTGCCATTGTGTGATGAAGAAAAACTTATTTTGAAAAAGCAACACAAAAATAATTATTACTAACTGTCGATGACAGACTTGTGCAAAATAATTAAGTCTGTGGCTCACAAAAATTGCATTTCGTCCCTTCATTAACAACAAGAAATATTTTTTATAACATTAATTAATCTATAATAAATCGGAAAAAAGAATACGTGTTTATCAAGAGTTGATGATTTTTCTTATTACGGGTTTTTACAGCTTGAAACGTATGTCAATACAAATCATAAATTAATCAGACATTCTTGAAATTATTCACTATCATAGGAATGCCATCATTCAAAACAGAAATTTTGGACCGATTAACAAAATTTTGTAAGCAGGGGAAGAAATGGAATACAGCGTGGATGGGTTGGAACAAGTCTTGAAAATGAATTAGGCGGGGAGGGAGTGATTATTTGAACCTTGGAAGTAGTCCAAGTGAAGGGAAGTTGTATTTAATGCATTTTCAAATTTCTGATAACTGAGCTGCAAAGCACTCCTTTAAAATTGGAAAGGAGATTTGTTTGAAACAGACGGGTTAACGGTCATGTTTGGGAATTCTTTTTTAGTTACAGTTAAGTTCAGTTATTTTCTAATGGTGTATATAAAATATTTAAATAAAACAAACACCAGCAATCATAATATTTTGAAATGAAGGACAACTTCCACAGTGTCTAATGTGATTTAGAAGGCGATGTTGCTTCTCCAAAAGAAATGACAACATTCTCATTGCCTCCAAAAATTGAGTTCTCGCTCTGCAAAATTAAGAGTTTGACAGAAAGCCTTAAAAGTTTTGGCTTTCCTTAAGAGATGTATGCTTAATTTTGAGGGTTTTAAGGGGGTTGATTTGAAACCCCAACAGTTGTGAGCGTATTGGTACAGGGCTTTAGCTTCTGCCAATACAAATATGGCTCTTGAAAATTTCCATCGAGTTTTAAAGACAGGCTACTTACACAGAAAATAAAACATAACAGTAAATCATCTACTTCCTGATTTATTAAAGATTGCATGAGGCAAGGATTTTGAAGGGTGGGGAAAATTAGATAAAGGTAAAGAAACAACAAAATATACAAGAAATTCAGAGGGGACATGAGCTCCCAATTTCCATCGTTGCAATCATGTCAGTTATAGGAGAAAAAAGGGAAATTTCCTTCAGCAACTCTTGAAAGTGTGTTCTCTGGAATGATAAAAGAAACTAGCTGCAATCAGTGCAGAATGAAATGCTGCAGTTTCAATGTTTGTAACCACGAGAGTTGCTCTTGTTCTTACTACCTTCTACCTTGTAAACATATTCATGCGGTTCATGTAGCAAAGGGAACAGCTGGTAAGGAAGCAATCGTATCTGCATCTTTGGATGAAAGAAATCTAAATTGAAAGTAACAAATCGTACTTTGAAGCACAACTTAGAGATCCTGTACTTAACGATGACTTTTGTTAGAAGCTGGAAAACATCATTTGTCTAGCAAATGCATTTCTAAACCCTTTGAAGGAATCTGGCGATCGCGAGGCACTTAGCTCAGATAGAATACACTTAACTAATGCATCTATGATACCTACTGGAATTTCTGCAACAAATAAAAACTGTTATGCAACCAGAACAAACCAACAGATTCCCTTGAAATAAAACATTTGAAAAGCAATTCAGATTTTATAGTACAAATAGGCAAGTAGTGAAAAAGACAAAATCCTTGATGAAACTGACACAAGAAGAAAAGGAACAAATAGGAAGAAATTCAAATTGAAGCAGTTCCTAACGTTTGCGATGTACATTTCGAAAGAAATGATCAAGCTAATGATAACTTTGTAAATTGGTTAAGCTGTTCTCAATGTGATCTTTGGTTACACATAGCCTGCCACACAGAGCAAGAGGACGATTGTTGTTCATTGTGTCGACACGACATTCAAAATAATCTCACTAGACTCAACCATGGTCTAAGATTTAGAGGGTCGTGTCTAACAGTTTTTTTTAAAGCGAGACAATTTATACCGAATAACTTTATGTAACACGTCGTCATGGTAGCCATTACAAAAGATAATGTACTTAACTTAATCTATTTCTCCTGACATTTTGTCAAGAGAAATAGATAAAATAACGGCAAATAACGACAGAAAGGTGGTGAAGAAACTTTAATTTCAAAGTTTATTTTCGTGGTCTTAGTATCTGTATGGAGAATCCCATACCACTTCATATTATCCCTTTCTATTTGTATGGTAGGTACAGAAATTAGTTTTTAAATCTATACATATCTCTTTACCAACCATCTTTTCAACGGACAATGTCAGATTTTGTTTCGATTTAATTACCAACCTACCAAACCTATCACATGGGGCAGGTGCAAAAGATACAAATTGGGCATTGACTGAGTGTTTTTTCTAAGCTTTTACTTTGAGCATATGGAAGCATATTATTACACAGGGCAACAATTTTTTGGGACTGTCATGTTTTCTTTAGAAATAAAAGTGTTTCTGGACCAATTTTTAATGCTGAATCCAAAAATGATATCCATTTGTTCCCAACACGTCTAGTTTTTGCGGAATAGGATTCCTTTTTTTTACTCAACCCTATTTCGTATGGTGGTTAACGCCACCGTCTCGGTTTTCTCCCGAATATTTTCCTACTGGAGCTAGCTGTGAACTCAAAGCTTTTTGACTTTTATCGAGGCATATTTTTAGTTTTACAGCAATTTTCAAACGTATGTGATGACCCAGTCCAAGTTTATGGCCGTTTTGTCTCTGGACTTTTGGTCAAAATTGGCACTCGGCCAACATGTGATTTTTTTGACTGTGAAATTGATGGCATCATTCTTTTTCATCATTCATTGAAAAATGCATTTAAAAAGTGATCAGATTCATTTCAGGGCCATTCTGTACAAAAATTTGGTTCATTCTGCGATTTAAATATTTTGGCCAAAATCGCCAAATTCCAATGGCCAATAAATATGATGATGTCACCGATCGTCTGATGACATCATCACCAAAAATTTGTATTTTAATTTCTTTGGAGCATTGTTCTTCTGCCACCTTACCAAGTTTCAAGACTGCAGCTAGAATAGATCCTAAGATTTTAGGGGGCAGAATCCGTGCCCATATATTCGCTGACCAAAAATGCACCGTATAGAATAGGATAAAATTAAGGCAAAGTTGGCGCCTGATCTTGTTGTCATATGAAAGAGTATGCAAATAAATTCAAGCAAACCAAACGAGAGGAAAAATGAACAAGAGACTTTTAAAAAAATTAAAACAAAATACTTACAAAAAGTTTTTTTACAGTTAACTAAGGAAGAAATTTCCTTTTCCTTGACTTCCTTCTGTGTTTGATGTCTGGGCAGTCTCTCTTAATAGACCAGCAGTAATCAGCCATCATATTTACATCCCATCTGCCCTGATATCGCTGTTCCATCACTTTAATATCTTGGTGGAACCGTTCACCTTGTTCATCACTTATGTCACCCAGGTTATCAGGGAATCTGTCCAAGTGGCTGAACAAAAAATGGACCTTAATACTCATATTGCAGCCCAATTTCTGGAATGCTTTCAACATATTTTTGACATGGTCTTTGTAGTCTACAGACTTTTTCTTGCCAAGGAAGTTATCAATAACACTGACAAATGTGTCCCATGCAGTTCTCTCCAAAACAGTCATTGATAAAGGGAACTGTTTGTCATTCTTCATTTTCCTGATTTGGGGGCCGTCAAATATTCCAGCCTTCAATTTTTCCTCACTAAGGCCAGGAAAAGATCGTCGAAGGTACTTGAAACAATCACTTTCTTTGTTAAGGGCTTTAACAAATTGTTTCATCAGCCCCAATTTAATGTGCAGTGGTGGGAAGACTATTTTCTGGCGATCTACTAATGGCTGATTTATGATATTTGACAGCCCAACATCAAGAGAATCGCGATTTGTCCATTCCTGTTGCACCCAATGCTTGTCTTTTGCACGGCTATCCCACAGACATAGAAAGCATGGGAATTTGGTGAAGCCGCTTTGCTGTCCCAGCAAGAAATTTACCATTTTCAGGTCGACACAGATGATCCACTTATGGTCATCGTAGTGTATTAGTTCGAGCACCTTCTTTACGGCTTCATAGTTCTCCTTGGCTGTCACGGAATGGCCAATAGGGATTGACCCATACAGGTTACCATTATGAAGGAGAACACATTTGAGGCTTCTTTTGGAACTGTCAATAAAGAGCCTCCATTCATCAGGGTTGTAGGACGCAACACCTAATTTTGATAACAGTCCTTTGATGTCTACGCAAGTGACAAACATGCTATCTTCTTGAAAATAATGTCTAAATTCCCTGTCCCTATTTCGATAAAATGAAACATTGACACCCGGCTTCAACAGGTGCTTCTCGCTAAGCCGAGAAGCTAGCAATTCAGCCAGTTTCTTTGATAAGCCAAGATCACGGACAAGATCATTTATTTCACTGTGATCAAAGCATTCCATTTGAGTTGATGAGGTCAAACTTGCAGCTGGTATGTCACCAAAGTCAGCATCATCACTGTCATTTTGACTCTCCGATAAATGTTTTATGTCTATGTCTTCACCTTCATGTCTTGTACAGTTCACAGGAAGAAGAGAATGAAAAGATTTCTGGAGGGCATCATCACTAGGTAGCCCATGAAAAATTGGCTGTGGAAGCTCATTTGAATGTGGTATTGGTGGAATTGCTGATGGTACACTAGGGTAAACAATTTTATGCCTATTTTTGGCACTATATCCAAATGTCTTTACCACACAAAAATAACAATCATCAACATGATTTGTTGGCTCTCGCCAAACCATTGGCACTCCAAAATTAAGAGATCGTTTCCCTTCTGTCCATTGACGTAATCTGGTAACACAGGAATTGCAAACTTTGTGTGGAGCCCAGTTTTTGTCCTGATCAGCAAGTAGAACACCAAAGTATGCCAGATATGCCTTTTTAACGAAATCCGAGATTGGCTTTCTTTGAGATGGAAACGTGAATTGTCCACAAATATAACAGAAAGAATTTGGGTCGTTTTTACACCTCCTTCGTCTGCTTGCCATATTCAATCTGCATCACAAATAAATCGCTGAATAATTTCAAGCAGCAAACTATTCACAAATTGCTGAAGACCACTGACAAAGGAGTATTTGCATTATGTTGCCAAAATAGCCTCTCAAGAACAAACTCTGTTGACAGCTGTCACACTAACACAACCGATCCAGCTCTTCTCAGATCTCAAGTGGAAACAGGAAACCAAAAAAAATGCAACTGAATGACTGAAATGTCACCTTGTTGTAAATACTCAGCCAATTAGCGTTAATAGGGAAAACTGCTTGCATACTATGTGAATGGCCCCATGACAGGATTAAAAAGGAACCAAAGAAATCCAGAGGTCAATTGTGATTCAATCAGAATATCAGCATCAATTAGATGAAGAAGAATGGCAACAATCACATTTTAGCCCTCTTTATTGGTTTGAAAGGACATCCCATGACCAGAAGAAAGTTTTCCCAATGCTAAAGCAGAATTTTTTATGAAAACTAGGTGTAGCATAGGCAGAAAAAACTAGACGTGATGGGAACAAATGGATATCATTTTTGGATTCAGCACGAAAAATTGGTTCAGAAACACTTTTATTTTTAAAGAAAACATGAGAGTCCCAAAAAATTGTTCCCCTGTGTTATTATTAGCCTATTATTATCTAATTTTTGAGGACCAAAAAGAAAAGAAAGGAAAATAAGAGTGGCGACGCTCAACTAAATACTGTGGATTATCCTAATACAAAAGAATACATCATTTTACAAACGTGACAGCGAATTTTTTCTAACCTAAAATTACATAACAGTCACCAGTACGTAATAAATCAATTCGATAGACATAACTCTAAGAGCCAGTCACCAACATTCTCTTTGCCTTACATGCCGAACTATAAACAGAAATAACTATGCAAAGATAAAACACAGGCCTATTAGGTGCCTGTGACTGTGTCTTTTGCCCATTTCCATTGGTTACACTAGTAGGTCATCTATACATTACCTTATATGAATGCTGAGAAAAAATTATAACTATTCAATATACAAATTGTACAATGAGAAATGCCAAGTAAATTCCATCAATAAATGATGGTCATCTACTATTCACTCGTGACCACAAAATAAAAGTAACACTCGAGCAAATGCAACTGTCGAAGGCTAAGAAAGCATTGTCTACACCCGTAATTTATGCCTTTATTAGTTTTTCGTTAGCGCTACATATACAGCGACACAATTAGTTAAAACGTCACCGAAAAATGAAATGAAAAAAAGCTCTGTAGGGAGGATTAGGCTTCATCCAGTGTGTAAGGAAATCAGTTTTCTGTAGCCGCAGTTGGAAATAATGTTTCTTATCCTCTTTCAAACTGTGACCATCTTTGCAACATCTGGCACCTAAAATAATATTTTTGCAATAATGTATATGGAAAATGTTTCCTATAGACGTAGGTTAACTTTCTGGACTACCGGCTCAAGTTAACAAAAAGCTTAATATCTACCTACCTTTGGTTATCGCAATCACGGACTAGTGGAAAAACCCGGGCTAAAAACCAAGGGCTTTCTGGCCCACGAAGGATTTTTTTTATGTATAACTAAAACGAGTCACAATTCTAGACGCCCGATATATCAGAATTGTCGCCGAACCGGTGTTTCCGCATATGACAAGAGGTATGGAAAAAGGCATATCGGCTTATGATAATTCAAAGTCACAGAAAATGCCACCTACATATAAAAGAAGGTGGGTACTTCAAAACAGCAAGTTCTCAATCGTTAGACCCATTAGTACCAAGCCCATATTACGGTTAGAGATCTTACTACTGTACTGACAAAATGTTGTCACTGTGTAACAAGTGGCGGGATATCACATCGGCAAAACTAATTTTACGTTTAATTGTTGCTATGGCACAAGCCCATTGCAAAGCATCTAGGAAGATAATAGTGGACATAGGTCAAATTAAGAAGTTTCCTTTAAAACTATGCTTCCACATAACATTGTAGCAATCAATTCATAAACCCTGATGGAACTGAAAAAACGCCAGAAAATGTTAAACATTCAATATTGGGATTTACATATGTACCGCAAATATCGTTACCACTACACAAGCAATGCAACGCATTGCAAGTTTCAGGCCTCGACACCGATGTGAGTTTGCAAATCACCACAGACATTGTACGCCATCTTTCCTTACTTGTACAAACACTTCTAAAAGGTAGGAAACCTCCACATAACACCAATATTAAGATCAATTAAAAATTTCAATTCTACCTTACTTGAACTAAAAATATAAAGCTATAAGGAAGATATGCAAGTCCTAACAGGCAATTGTTTTTGCAAGCATTGTTAATGCAATAATGCATGTTAATCCAAACTACAATAACGAATGGAATTGGAATCAATATAATATACGGTTTTTATGTACAGAAAATTAATTGTCATTAAAAATTTTCATTGGTTCACAAGATTCTGTTGCATGGCTCGGTACATTTGTCACAATTTCAATACCAATCTTTAGTTTTCGTCTGTATACTATAGCATTCCTCCCTTTACATTTGACAATGGAAATTAAAAAATATTTGCCTGTCACTGGAAAAATTGAAATTTCAAACGTTTCACTGGTGCCGGGAACGAAACATAGGTCCACTTTCAACACGATTTCTTCCTATCTGACTTTCTATCACACTACTAACAATTACGCGACTTGCAGTTACTATTTGTTGCTTGTTAAATAAAATCCAAGAAGCCCCAATATTAAAATAACTGAAGCCAATTTTTGCATAGAAAAAAGAATAAAAAGATGCATCCATTTGCCTACCAAAATTAGTACATACTCTTAAGTGGACTTTTACACGATGTAGCAAAACACAATCTTGACGATTACATCACATTTCGTCACAACATTCGTAATACCTTCAATACTTTTGCTACCTTGCAGTTTGGCAATTCAGTCCGATAATTTGGAGCCGACATGACAAGTGTTTGCCGCGGGCGTTATGTGGGGTACTATGGAAAAACGTCTCTGGGTTATCTCGAAAAACCTCAGGTGATAGCATAGCAGTACATTACATATCGAGTAGTATATGTCATTAATATATTATTTTGAAGAATCCAATTTTTAAAAAACTGTAATAACAAGAAACAACTACGTTAACATGCTGCAGATTGTGCACGAGTTCTAAAATGGAAGCTCAAACGGACCATTAGCAAGTCAGTGTAGGGCCTTTTCAATTGCAGTATGTAAACTAATGGCCAGGCCCTGAGCTGAAAAATCAGTTATATGCAGAAATTGTCCATTGTGTCAAGTAAACTACTGTTCCTCAGTGCTGGCCTTAGTTTGAAGGCCCTTATTCTAATTTAACTACACTTTCTACTATGTACACATCAAGTTGCAATTCGAGGCAATTTCATGATCTTACAAAAATCTCGCTCGTTACAAATGACTTTTTATTGACACCCAGTGTAAAAAACCCCAAATCGGCTTTAAAATTTTAACACAATTAATAGATGAAAAATTTACAGGCTTCCTCTTTTGTCAACGAGTGGCAAATAAACAAAAACGTTACGGCTGCTTTCAATTCACCAAAATAAACCCCAAAACCTCCTTCACCTTCTGAAGCATTTGTTCAATGAATAAAAAAACTATCATGAACCCAGTGGTATGGGTGTAAACAAAGTCTCGGCCTTTCTTGAGCATACAAAAACTATCGCGAATGACAAAACCATTATAAAGAATCCGCTGCAAAACACTGTCGTCTGAAAAGAAAGAGAGAAAAATTAGTCAATCAACGGCCACTGTCCTAATGACCAATTAGCCAAGGAGAGTCTGTACCGGAGGCTGGTCAACGAACAAATGAAAAAACAAATTGATCTGAGGCAAAAATGATTGCAGTTATGATTATAAGCGTAAGTAGCTTGGTCCGTATTCCAAGGATCTATTTCACTATTTCACTATCTCGTTTATACAAAAAGTTAAGAATGTAATAAGGTTTAAAGAAGCTCTCACACGTGCTAAAGTCTAAGTAATACTACTGGTCAAAATACTGACCAGCTCCCAGTGAAAAAAATACTGTTACATAATAAAAATTGTGAGTGTTGACTTTTCATATACTTAACCATAGAACCCTTTTCACAAAATTTAGGATAGTGTTTGTTTGGAATGGAAAAGATTTTGAAAAAAACAAAGTGGCGTATTGATTAATTGATCTGGCTACATTTTTCAGTTAGAAAGTGTCATGATTTTTTTATTTATCTGGTATGAAAACACTTTGAGCTTCACCTGAAAATGACTTTCTTCATATGCCTTTTCCCCTCCAGTACAATTCGTGGGCAAAAACAAAATAATTTCTCTTCGCTGGTGCTAGAAACCCATCAACACTTTGAAATTCTAAAAGCGTACTAGTATGATACAGAACATAACTGATTTTGACCTCGCGCCCTGATGAAATTAACACTCTTCACAACTAGGTAGATGACATGTTTCATATTAATCAAACTTTTATTAAGTACTTCCTGATTAATCATGGTCTGTAACAATAACATTTTCTTGGCCAAATCAAGTACTCGACTACTGTCAGCCAATCACTTGAGTACGCCAAAACTATTGTCAGCCAAAGATGGACGTACACTCTGAGTAATACTAGCAATTTACGCATTGCATTTTTCGCATGTTTAATTGGATCATAGCCAGTAGCAGTGTCGTATTCATTTCAGTGATAATTCCTAAATGATCTCAAAGAGTTCCTAGATACCACGTACAAAGATGAGTAACTGTGCAGTATCATTGAAGTCAGTGCTTTCCTTTAAGGCCAATGAAAACAACTGGAATGAGCTTTTATGTCCTTCTAGTTGTGACGTAAGAACTTCGGTAATCGCTTCGATGTTGCGAGCGACAGTCCTTGACAAGCTCATATCAATACACTTATGCCTGCGTTCCGGACAGACTCGCTCTGGTACATCGAGCAAACACTTCTTTAACAAAGTCATCATCAAAAATGTTTTGCTGTGTTTCACGATGTTGTTTTAAACCAAAAACCTGGCGTCAGTAGCAGCTACCTGTGAAATTTTAGTTTTTCGAAACGAGTCCTGTTGTTTTACAAGGCTTTGACCAGTTCTTTTGGTTTTGTCTTCCGTTCAGGTGCCGATAACGTACTACTATATCCTGTGTGTTTTGTCGTAGAATGACGGATGATATTATATGCCTTCATCACCGCGACACTTATATTACACAGTAAACAAAGGGCTTTCGTGTCGACTTTCCTAAAGACGTACTTAGCCATCCATTATTTATTAAATTCTTGACACTCCAAATTTACGGTTTTATGGGCATTCAAGACCAGGTGACATAGTCAAATCAAACAACAAATGTGAGCGTGCCAAGTTATTGTGGTAAAAAGCTGATTACTTAATCGAGCTGGTAGTCTAGTGCTCCGTGCCCTAGTTAACCTGTTCGCGCACGGTCTCTCATTTTTCGGTATTTTGACCTGATCTTATTGACAAAAAGTCATACTGGAAAAAATAACACAACTGTACAAACTACATTTCAAAAAAGTGTAAATTCTGAGCAATAGCTGCCCACATTTAGAAAGCGGTCGTCTGACAGGTAAAATTCTCAGAAATTAAAAAAACAATCCATTACTTTGTCAGGTAAGTCTGCATACCTTACATTATTTTCACTATATTCGGCCTGGAGCTGTGACATGATATTAAAAAAGGGTGAAAACATCCATTTCTTAATGAAACTACCCTGACTACATTTGTCCACATCAGACGCCTTTTTTCGAGAGAAGCCCGTTTTTTTGCTTTAGTTAATTTTGTATTTTGCTTTAGTCAACTTTGAATTTTGTGTCAAAAGTTCTCCAATAATTTGAACTGCAGAAAGATCACTGGTCATTTCCATGTTGAATTAAAGCGTTTAGGATCCAAAAAAACAGAGATGAATTCGCGATGTCCTGATGCCAATGGCTGAATACCGATGTCCACATTAGTGGGTCCGGTGTGTAAAGGGGTCAACCTCGATTAATCTCACACCTTACCGTCCGCCTCTGCTCTCTCACAGTCTTACTATGTCCGCCCGTCAAACAATCTCAAGCACCGCAGCTGAAATATTTGATTCAGAGCATGCAAGACCCGAGGGCCGAATTACACATTCCAGAGGTTGGCAGGCCGGATGTGGTTCATAGGCCTTATATTTATATTGCCCGGCTCCACCCGGGCATACAGCAAATAGGTTACAGATCCAAGTGGTCAAAAATCAAAGGTGTGATGAACGGCTAGGGTCACAAAACTGTGCAACAAAGTAAACGAGATCACAAACAATAATTGGCTTTACAGGGAAAAAAACTCTGGCATGAAACCTTGTTTCTGAGTGGCTTTTACAACTTTTCATTCGAAATATACGAAATTGTCCTTAATCCGGCTTTGCAAATGTGCCACTGACTCATTAAGGTAGGGCTAAAGTAGGGATTAAAAACATCTCGCATCAACCCTCCCATCGTCGCCACTCACGCATCGCCTTCTCCCTCAACTCGCGTCACATGCCTTTATGTCAACTTCTACCTGCTTTTAGTTCTCCTTAGGTCAGCTTATAAAAGAAGAGTTTATTTCATGTGGATTTGTTAGACTTCATAGTGGAGGTAGCTAAATTGCAGTTATGCATTTTATTTTTAGGCTCTCCATCATTAACGCTCACAATAGCTCTCCTTAAGACGTTTTCGCTCGTCTATACATCGGTTCATCTCTGTATTCGCTAAAGCCTATTCGACATGTCAGCCCGTAAATCGTACACTTTGATTCCAAAAACATTATTTGCTACGGCTTAATTCATATTTTCACTGTGTTGATTATATACTTTTTATTTTAACCTCAGGTGGGTGTCTATAATCCATAATATTATATACCCAAGGATGCTGAAGCCCATCAGTATTTCTACAAAACCAATTCCTTCTCATATTTCCTTTCTGGTGCTGCTTCGAGAAACGATATGGTAGGGCTCCAAATTAAATCGATTAGCTGCTAGCATTTACATATCTAAAAAACTTACTTCATATCTGTTACTTGCAAAAATAAAGAGACGAATTCCTATGTCCGCTTTCCACCTGTAGAAAAAACAATTGTAGAATTGTTCTGATGATTTGTATAAACTAAATAGTAACCCTCTGACAGTACCACTTAAAGAGCACAAAACAACGATGGATAACAACAAAAACAACAATTACATTATTAATAAAAATCATAAATAAAAAATAAAAAACAATGCTTTAATTTGTGACTGGCCTAAAGTTAAAGAATTCGTAGAAAATATCAGGTGGTTATTGGAGAAACAGATAGCACTGTAAAAGAGATTATTGGCAAAAAAATTAGTTCTGACACCCCTAAATGTAGCCCCGCAAATGACGTTTACACTGCTTCCTGGGGTTCCTTGCTCAAGGGCAAGGATAGTACCCCACTTGCTCCCCATTCCAGGGTTACGGTAAAGCTGTTGGCAGGAGGGCAGTGGTTTGCAAAATTGAGGCATCCAGTGCTACTGGAACGATCGGCTCATTAAGCTACCGTCTTACGGAAGATAGTTTCTCTCCTAATACGCTGGGGACTGCGAGTGCAGAAGGTTCTCTGAAAGAGTCTACTGCACTTTTTCTATCATCTCTTCTACCTCTTCACCATGGAATGAAGACCAAAACCAAAAGTCAATAGCACTTCGTGCCTCGCATGGCTCAGCAAGGGTGGCGTTGATCAGTGCGCAATCAGGCTGGCGGCGAAAAGTATGCGACTAAAAGAGGCCTGTAAAACTACGTAATTTGTTCAAACTAGGTACATGGAATGTCAGGAAGATGAAAGAACTAGGAAAGCTGTGTATTGTGTGCGACGAGATGGGCCCTCTAAATCCAAGGTACCTCTGAGACCAACTGCAATGGCCAAGGTAGCTTCCGAACTCCAGAGAATGAAACCATTCTTTTGCCGGGAAAAAAGATGGATACAGCCACGGTGTTGTTGTAATTCTTGGGAATCACATGAAATTCACTTATCAACTACAGCTCAATCAGCAATCGACTAATCAACATTAGAATACAAGGAAAGCTTGTATTCTAACCTAAGCTTGATTGATCTAATACGGGATGACAGTCGAAATGAAACTACTGTAGAATCTGAGGTTGAAATTGAACATGAAAATCGAGAATCTATAGTTAAACTAGTAAATTTGACACCTGTACTGATTGAGAATAGAATAAGTGAAGTGAGAGAAGGAGCTTAAGAAGAAATAGTTAGAAATGTGCACATGGTTGAGGTTGTTGATGATTTCTTTCAAAAAAATAAAGAAAAGATACAGGCTGCCCGTGAAGACAAAATACGTGAGCTTGCAATGACTGAAGAAACTGAGATGGAAAAGAGGGACACGCTGCCTAAGCTAACATACTGTTCAAAAACAAACTTTACTCTCAAGCTTTAAGCGAGATAATTAATGAAACCCAGCAGGATTTATCTTCCATCAACAATAAAATATACTCAACAGCAAAAGCTGCCACCCAAAAGCTGGGAACTAAAATAAAAAAGAATAAGGAACCAATATGGAAAATGAAAATAAAGAAGGAAATTGAATCTTTGCGGGCAGAGATCTGAATTCGTGATGAATTAACGAAAGGAACAGACGTGAAAACTAGGAAAAGCGGGAAAGTTAAAAGGAAATACAGTATTATTGATAAAGTCTCTCCAGATACGACCAAAGAAGTCTTAAAACAAAAAGTAAAATTAAAAGCGCAGCGATTGAGAAGATTTGATAAACGAAATAGGTTCTATAGACAGAACGAGATCTTCAAAACTGATACTAAAAAATTCTACAGGAAAATTGGAAAGAGTAAGATTGAGATAAAGGATCCACCTGAGAACAAGAACTTGAAGGAGTTTTGGAATGCGATCTGGGCTAAAGAAAAATACTACAACCAGGAAGTTACTTGGATAGGCAGAGAGGAGGAAAGGATGAGTGAGGTCAAAGAACACCAGTGGAAACCTATTACGATCGAAGAATTGCACCTGGCCCTAGCAAAATCACAGAAGTATAAATCCCCTGGATTAGATAAGATTCCAAATTTCTGGGTTAACTCTCCATGTGAAATACATAAATACCTGATGACATCATTAAATGAAATAGTCACCAGAATAGAAGCCTTACCAGATTGGTTAACACAAGGCAACACATATCTTCTCCCGAAATCAGTCGATACTAAGAACCAGAAAAACTATCGCCCTATTACGTGCCTGACTACAACCTATAAGGTTTTAACATCAGTAATCAGTGACAGAATGTATAATTTCCTTGAGAAAAACTTGATTCTTCCTCAGGAACAGAAAGGCTGCAAAAGGAACTCATATGGATGCAAGCACCAGCTTCTAATAAACAAAATGATTCTAGAGAACTGCAGGAAAAAGAGCAAGAACTTAAGCACAGTATGGGCTGATCATCGTAAAGCTTTTGACAGTGTTCCGCATAATTGGATTATTAAAAGCCAAGAAATGTAAAAGATCCCACCAATAATTACAAATTTTTTAAAGCAAATTATGTCAGAGTGGAACACCTCTCTTTTCCTCACCCACAACACTGGGAGTACTACATCTAACCCTATTAAAATCAAACGTGGTGTCGTCCAAGGAGACTCTCCTAACCCGCTTCTCTTCTGTACATCGCTTATCCCCTTGTTTAGCGAACTTAATAACGCCAACTGTGGTTACACGATCTATGACAAGCAGATTAACCACCTTTTCTATATGGATGACTTGAAACTCTTCGCAAAAAGTGATCAACAACTAGAAGGATTGCTAATTACCGTTAGGCAGTTCAGTAATGATATTTGTATGGAATTCGGCCTGGATAAGTGCGCAAAATCTACATTCTCACGAGGAAGACTAGCAAAAACCTCATCCATAGATCTTGACCCAGACACAATTAGAGAACTGGATCCTGAGGAAATGTACAAATATTTAGGGGAAAATGAAGGCGACGGGATTAACCATGCTGGAATGAAGGAGAAAATCCGTAAGGAATACTATTGAAGAGTNAACTTGATTCTTCCTCAGGAACAGAAAGGCTGCAAAAGGAACTCATATGGATGCAAGCACCAGCTTCTAATAAACAAAATGATTCTAGAGAACTGCAGGAAAAAGAGCAAGAACTTAAGCACAGTATGGGCTGATCATCGTAAAGCTTTTGACAGTGTTCCGCATAATTGGATTATTAAAAGCCAAGAAATGTAAAAGATCCCACCAATAATTACAAATTTTTTAAAGCAAATTATGTCAGAGTGGAACACCTCTCTTTTCCTCACCCACAACACTGGGAGTACTACATCTAACCCTATTAAAATCAAACGTGGTGTCGTCCAAGGAGACTCTCCTAACCCGCTTCTCTTCTGTACATCGCTTATCCCCTTGTTTAGCGAACTTAATAACGCCAACTGTGGTTACACGATCTATGACAAGCAGATTAACCACCTTTTCTATATGGATGACTTGAAACTCTTCGCAAAAAGTGATCAACAACTAGAAGGATTGCTAATTACCGTTAGGCAGTTCAGTAATGATATTTGTATGGAATTCGGCCTGGATAAGTGCGCAAAATCTACATTCTCACGAGGAAGACTAGCAAAAACCTCATCCATAGATCTTGACCCAGACACAATTAGAGAACTGGATCCTGAGGAAATGTACAAATATTTAGGGGAAAATGAAGGCGACGGGATTAACCATGCTGGAATGAAGGAGAAAATCCGTAAGGAATACTATTGAAGAGTTAGGTTAGTGTTTAAAACCGAGCTTAACTCAAAAAACAGAATTAAGACAATAAACACCCTTGCTGTGCCAGTTGTACAATACAGCTACAACATAATAAACTGGAACCCTCCTGTCATTAAACGTATGGACTGGAAAACAAGAAAACTATTCACACCAAGTGGTATGCTCCACCCCAAAGCAGATGTTGATCGTCTCTATTTGCCTAGATGCGAAGGGGGACGTGAACTCATACAACTTGAAATGTCTTATAAAACCAAGACAATTGGAATGAGACAATATCTTGGATCAAAAGATTGGATGTTAAATCTAATAAGCAGGCATTAAAGGAGTGAAAAACTGCACTCGGTTTACAAAGAATCCAAGAAATTTGAAAGCGAATTAGGTGTAGAAATAACCAAAGAAGATAAAGATGGGCGTAAAGCCACAGAAACTGCGAGTAAAGTTAAAATGAATGCTAAAAGGAAAGCACAGAAAGAGCTGGCGGATAACTGGAGCCAGAAAGCTCTGCATGGACACTATGCTCTCCGAGGCCAAGACGCTGATGTAGATCAATATGCAACCCATCAGTAGCTGAGGAGTGCAGGACTTAAGACAGAGACAGAAGGCTTCATCATCCGACACAGGATCAAAGCTTATTTACCCGAAATTACCAAGCAAAGATACTAAAGAATGGAGATGACCCTAAGTGCCGGTGCTGTAACCAGCACACGGAAACATTAGACCACCTTGTGTCTGGATGTCCTGTACGTGCTGGAAGTGAGTATGTCAAACGCCACGACCGTGTTGGTCAGTATCTCCACTGGGGTATATGCAAACACTTTAGTATTGAAACCAACCCCCAACTGGTATGAACACCATACACTACCAGTTACGGAAGGAGAAAATGCCACTATTCTGTGGGACTTTCCGATCACACACGATTCAAGCCAACCGTCCTGACATCATAATTAAAGATATGAGTAACAAAATGTGAACATTAATTGACATGAGTGTGCCAAGTGATAATAACATTTCAGTTAAAGAATTCGAAAAGTTAAGCAAGTATGAAGACCTAGAAATAAAAATTCAAAAAATGTGGAAAGTGAAAGCTAGAACTGTTCCGGTCATTGTCGGGGCACTGGGGGTGATTAAAAAGGGGACTCAAAAACATATAGAAAAAATACTTGGAAAGCATAGAGTACAAGAACTCCAGAAAACTGTCCTCACAGGCACTGCTCATATTCTTCGAAAAGCACTCTCAATTTGATACTGCAAAAGTCATAAACATTTCTGGTTGTTTTTCATAGAGCCTTTTTACAAATTTTTTATAATTTTCATAGTCTAAGGTTATATGACAATCGTCTTTTAATATTCGTGCCAATGATGTTTTTACTTACTTGTCATAATTATATTTATACTCTTTGTAATATGTCAATCGTCCCTTTAATGTTAATGTCATGTCTCATAGGACCTTTATCTGCCCCAAGTCACTGGGGTGACCCGGAAGGTAATTGTACTAAAACGCATACATAAAGAAATACTTCATAAAAATAATAACAATAATAATAATAATAATAATAATAATAATAATAATAATAACCGTCCTGGGTATTGACATTAAACTGCATCCGGTTGTGGAGTTTCGACGTGGGCGAATGAGGTTACCCTTCGCCACCACTACCTCCAGGTCACCCTTTGGCAAGGTGTAGCCCATGTTAGCCTAC
>RDPX01000069.1:595675-627914 GCA_003991215.1 Morbakka virulenta | reverse complement strand
CTAACACCAAACGAATATAAAAACCGTCATGATCGAGTTGGCCAATACCTACATTGGAAAATTTGTCAACACTTTTCCATTAAAACGCAAGCTAGCTGGTATGAACATCATCCAGCACCTGTAACTGAAAGTAAGGATATTACAATTTTGTGGGATTTTCCCATACAAACGGATCGTACCATACAAGCAAACCGCCCAGACATTGTCATCAAGAACAGGAAAGAGAACACTTGCATCTTGATAGACATGAGTGTCCCTTCGGACAGGAATGTCTCTGCTAAGACTTTTGAAAAGCTTGCTAAATATAAGGATTTAGAGATAGAGGTGGAAAAGACGTGGCATCTAAAAACAAAGACAATACCTGTTATTGTGGGTGCACTAGGCCTCATCAAGAAAGGAACAGATAACTTTTTGAAACAAATCCCAGGGGAACCTTTTTTGCAAGAAGTACAGAAAATTGTTTTGAACGGAACTGCTCATTTGATTAGATGAGCTCTCTCTATTTAATTTTATTACCAAAACTTCCTTCACCCAAGGTCACTGGTAGTGACCCGGTGCTGGATTTTAATAAAACAATTCAAAGAAAATGTGTAAATAATAATAACTAAAATAATAATAAAAAAAATAAAGTGGATAAATATCAGGATCTGGCATTTGAAATTGAGAGAATACACAAAGCATTGAAAGTGGCATTGATACAAATTTGATTGAACAACTTGGAACAATTTCGAACAAGGCAAAGACGTGGCATGAGAAATAAGTATAGCTGACATCATTGGCATACACCATTTTCGGCAATCGTTGAAACAGCTCATATATGATGGAAAATGTTGTGTTTCTAAGCTGTGTGAAGTCGCTGGCGCACGCCAAAGTATACCCAGAAAAACATCAAAGGATTGAAGAGAATCTTGCAAAGATAAAAATAATAATTCGTATAAAAAATATTATTAGTCTGCATATACGCCATCAGATAAACGCACCTGGAATAACAAAAAGAAACACACGGGTAACATATTGGGCCTGATTCAAAATTGGGTGAAGAAAACATTCAAGGATACAATTGAATATCAGACTTACATGCTTTCTGCCCAAGTTGAATACTCAGCTGTAGCATAATCCTTCGTTACAAAGGCAGGAGAAATCGCAGCTGTTTTATATGCATTAAAACGTATACACATCGTGCCATTACTTGGGCTCAGGAGACTATATGATGAAGCATACGGAAGCTGTTTTAAATGAATAGAAAGCAAGTTTAGTTTTAGGTGAAACTTTGACTGAAGTTAATACTACTCAAAATAGCCATACAGTAACAAGTAACGGTAATGCAAATCACACTGGTGTCAAAAATTGATGGCTTATCTGCAAAGTAGTATAAATAGTCACTGCAATTATCATTTTCACATCTTTGTGTTAAAAATATTTGCCCAAAAGCTGGTGTTAATCAAAACCAAAACAAGTAACTAAAAGTCTCTAGTTATGTTTGCGACGATCTACAACCTTTGTCCACCTGCTCTACCAAATAAGCTATATGAAGTATATTCTTAATTAGATCATTTTATGTTGCTCCGATTTCACATAATTCAGAGGGTGATCTTATGATAGTACATAGCTGAGAAAGCGACTATGGTATTTCAGCTGGTCGAGCAGGATGACATGATATCCATAACCACTTGTTTGCATCCAATTTTTAGCAAATAAAAATTTCTACTGATGTTTTTCTTTATCAAATAAAATGTACAAGGCATATACTAGGTACAAAATGTGTTAACCTCCCACCCCTCCCCCACAATAAAAATGAAACAAAACAAGAATAAAAGAATAAGGTTAAGCCGAGGGTTAAGAGTTAACCTTGGACTTAATAAAACAACAAGTCACATTATATAGGCAAGCGGCAGAGTGGTTTATCACCAAAGCTGAGTGCCTTAAAGCAAATAAGCTTCGCTTAAACTCACTGCTTTCAGTCGTACTCTGTTTACGACCACGATTTCTATCGTTACCAAAATAAATATGCTCCCTTTGTAATAACAAATGGAAAAATCAACAAAATTGCACATTTTTGAATATATAAAAAGCACTAAAATATTTTTAGTTTTTTTAAAAAAAGAGTACAGACCTGGCCTGTAAACAGTATAATCCGTATTCTTGTACGTAATATAACACATGAAATAAATGCAGTCCTTTTTGGTTAAAGTATTTCATTGAATAGATTTTTGGAACCGGTACACGATAGAAAAAACTGGCGTACCATTGTGAAACGAGTGATGTGCAGTACAAACTGCGAATAACATCAAAGTACAATTTCAGTAAAACTAATAAGTTTTACACCACCGCTTTTAGGTACAAATGTATGGCGAAAATGTGCAAAATTTAATCGTATTATACAAACAAACTTTCCTGTAGTTTTGGTATATTCCTTTTGGGTATCACAACTTTTTTTGTACACTGCTCGCCTAAAAATGTTCCAGGGTACAAAGTAGGATATAAGAACTTGTAGCACATTCAAATAAAAAAAACCCAGTTGAATAGAACCGTTACTTTGATTACCATTTTAGTATCAGGTAAGTGTCATTTATACCTGTTTCATGCTTAATGAGCACGAATAACACTAAATTGTGACCATCGGTTATAACACTGACTATTATATTCGCTGATTTGCATGTAACTGATGGTGCTGGCTGCAATCAACAAAAAGACATTCCGATTCTGACTGAAAAATAGTAATAATAGCCCTTAACACCGCAATAGAACAGCAAGTCACACATAAAAACGTAATACAGGGAGTTGATAAACTTACATTTGTATTCTTATTGTCATCACAAACGCTGGCATCAAGCCATTCGCCAGTGTAATGAGCAAATAAGCTGTAAACAACTTCTGTAATGTAATTCGTAACCTGTGCAACACTGATGTATCTTGAAAACGGCTGGTTAGCTTTGAAAGATAAAACAGATATACAGTCGGTAAATATTGGTTATGGGCAGATAGCATCAGCCTAAAAGAACTAAGTTTGCAACCTTGACCATTTATGGCTTTGTTTCAAATTAAAGCCTAAAACACAGTGAGCTGTTGTAACCTTTTTGTCGTACAAATAATGTTTCATTACCATTTATTTTCTGTAGCTCTCGTGGTGAGTGAACCAAAGCATCACAATCAACAAAGTGTTATGTCGTTAATGGTTAGCAAGCTGGCGTTCTTTTACAAGTCTGTACATTAGTCACATTGGCAGTCGTATACACTAACGCATTGATTCAATGCAGTACCAAAATATTATAGCAAAATAATATGATATCTACATACATGATCATTCTGACAAGTGGTTCTATGTTTTTGCCAACTTCTGCTTATGTTTTCATTTGCAATAAACTAATGCTACAAATCGTATATCAGAACAATAAAGGTATACTTGAATATAAAACCAATAATCGTATAACTAGATACTTGGGCAACTTATATCACGAATTTTCAAAATCTAATTCTGAAAACACCTAAATAGTTTTCAAAATAAATATTTCTGTGTATTGTTTTGAGATTTGGGTGATATTCAGTGATATTCCGTAACAGAATGTCCTGTTGGAATGATCATTTTGAATATTGTTGGGTGTGCTGCTTAAGTCATAACACTGGATCAACTATGCGTGGTGTTTAATCGTTTTGTAAACGCTTGCCATTTTTATCACGGGTGTTGACGTATAATAAAACACTGTTAGTCCCAAAAAGCCACCTTTATTTCCCTATGACGTCAACGTACAAACAAAAATTTTGTTTCGACCATTGTTCGAAGAGGCAAGTGATTGTAATAGTGATGAACAGTTATTAAGCTACAATGAAGTGCCAAATCTCAAAGTTAACATGGTTCAGCCACAGACTTAACGATATTGTAAGCTGCCAACAAAAACGAGGTTGAAAATCAGCACCTTAACAGTAAAACATAAATACTGACAACGTTAAAGTTAGCTATAATCTGTGTAATGCTTTGAACTGATTCAAGAATCATTGTTAATTGATTATTTAAAACTATAACACGTAATGCTACTTCAAGAGCAAATCTGTTCAAATTTTTATGCTAATTTTATTGCATTTTAGCACAACGTCAGTAAACAAAATCCATCATTTCATTCTTTTGTACAACTGAATTGAAAAAGAGTCCGGTTAAGTCTCAAGCAAAATGACATAAAACAGCCAAATAACAATGGAAAGACCCCAAGTTACTACAGTTATAATGACCAAATGAGCCACATCTGGCTAAGTTTAACAAACAGTTGGGGTGTAAAGGAGAGTTATGATCAACGACAGGATCGACGTCAAACTCTTTTTGGTATTCTGTAGCTTTGGCAACGATATAAGCCTCTAAAATCGTATGACCGTAATACACATTGAATTAAGTATAATTTTCAAACAGTATTAAAACACTACAAACGGAAACCGAACAGCTGAACATGATATCAAGAACGCCCTCAAAAACATTTTTTTGAAACCGATTTTTAAAAGTTTTAATAGCCAACGCTACTATAATTAGTCGCAGTTGCTTGATTGTGTATATAGCCTGAATACACAGGAAAACGCCAAGGTGCATTATCCAACTCGTCACATTAAATCTTAATGAACAATTCAACTTACGTAATGGATACTTTGCTTTGTGTGAAACTGATAATGATTCTATAAATCCAGGACAACGTGCTGAATAAACAAAGCAGTACAAAAGATTTCCAATCTAAGAGAGAAACAAAACAAAATATCCATTCAATTAATAACAGGCAAACAAGTAGAACACATGTGATGATGAGCATCGCCAGGATAACCCCACCCCCGAACATTTAAAGTACATTACAACAAAAGTCAATGAAACAATACGTTACTTTTTATTGACTAAAATGTAAAAGTGTCATTTGGAAAAAGTAATGACAAACCCAAATACTAATTAAATCATTGTCCGATTATATTCAGGTTTATCCTAACCGAGGGGTTAAAAATTATCAATTCCAGTTTATATGATCATGGGTAGTTGATTAAATACTCTGGTTATTGGAGGCAAATTCAACAGAAGCACGTCTGTTTTTCCAATAATGGATTTTTTCACCAAAGTTCCTCTGCAACTTNCCGAACATTTAAAGTACATTACAACAAAAGTCAATGAAACAATACGTTACTTTTTATTGACTAAACTGTAAAAGTGTCATTTGGAAAAAGTAATGACAAACCCAAATACTAATTAAATCATTTTCCGATTATATTCAGGTTTATCTTAACCGAGGGGTTAAAAATTATCAATTCCAGTTTATATGATCATGGGTAGTTGATTAAATACTCTGGTTATTGGAGGCAAATTCAACAGAAGCACGTCTGTTTTTCCAATAATGGATTTTTTCACCAAAGTTCCTCTTCAACTTGTTGCATATGTACTTCAATTTGATGTAACACGCAGTCCAAATGTTAAGCTCCTTACGAACAAATAGTATTCGCTAAACAAGAGGTCCACGAGTACACAGACGAGTTAATCACTATCTGACTGACTGACTGATCGAAGATTTCTAGAGATTCAGTTCATGCATATAACATGTCTGTCATTCTTTGAGAATACAACACGAGAACAGTTTACCATATTCAATCCTTTCTTACCTCGAATTTCTAAGTACTTCTAGGCAAAAAAGAAGGTTCAGGCAACCAATTTGGCACCCACCTTTAAACGTGGGTCCTTTCTTCGATTTTCAATGGACCAATCCACTAGGATCCATTAGAAAGACAACAACTGTTTAGGGGTTTGTAGTGAGTTACCGGTTCTCAGACATGTGCAACTTCCACAGGAGTGGGTAGTGTTTGGCATCGACTGACAACCTCTGTCTGATGTAATCGGACCCCTACATTCCAGGGCCGTGTGATGCGCAACGTATGGCCACTCAAGAGCTTGTCACCTAGCCTCTCTACCGTCAAGGCCGTTGTACGTGGTGAAGTATCACATCCTGCTCGACGAGGACCTGGTTAAACAGAATATAACGGACCTAAAGAATCGGCGGCCAAGAAAAACAATTGCCCCTTCATCCTTAGGTGGTTGTAGCTCCGGTGAACGTAACGTCAGAATTCACTCCCTTCACTACTCAGGTCGAGATGACGGTATTCATAGGGATGGTGTGGGCTTTCTTCTATCACAAAAAGCAGAGAAATGAATGGCTAAATGGCAGCCCATCAATAAACGTTTAGCTGTTGCTCGTTTTGTATGCAGACATTGCAAAGTTACCTTGATTTAATGCTATGCACCCAATAATGACCATCCAGATGAAGACAGCGATGACTTCTATCAAAAACTGCAAGATTTTATTAATGAATTCCCCTGCATGAAGTACTCCTGGTAACAGGTGACTATAATGCTACTGTTGGTTCTGACCCAAGCGGATTCAAACAATGTATGAGGCCACACGGTGTTGGGGTTAGAACCAACAATGGTGAACGTCTTCTCCAGTTGTGAATGACCAACTCGCTTAGTGTTGGTGGAACCCTGTTTCAGCATAAGTTGACCGCCCAAGCTAACATGGAAATCGAATGATGGTGTGACCAAAAACCAGATTGACCACATTCCGATTAGAAATAGATGGAGGTGATCATTGTTAGTAGTCGGAGTTCTTTGTGGAGCTGACATTGGCAGTGACCTTTGGCTTGTACTATGTAAGTTGCGAATAAAGTTGCGAATAAAGTTGCGCAGTCCTGGTGCTCGCGGTCCTTCTCATAAGAAATTTAATGTTAAGAAGCATAATGACCCTGACATGCAAAAACCGTACCAAATTGCATGGACCAATCGATTTGCTGCACTATCTTAGATAGAAGACAATATCGAAGACCTGTGGGCAGCCTTTAGGACAAGTGTGGTAATTTCTGCAGAGGAAACCATTGGCTTTGAGAACAAAGGAAAGAATGGGTTTCAGATGTAACATGGTCTCTGGTTGTCAAACGGAGAGTCGCTAAATCTCAGTGACAGCATTCCAGGAGATCAACAGGTTAGTAAAAATCATAAGATCTTGACAAATGCAGAAAAACGTAGTGCTCGAAAAGATCGAAGGAGATGGTTAGATGCCAAAATGGATGCGATTAGTGAAGCTTCTCACACTAATGACATTCGAAGAATGTTTCAACTGAAACAGCAACTTTGCAATGAGCAGCCCACAGAGGTCAGTACATTAAAGGACAAGACGGGAACAATACTGACTACTGAAGATGAACAGCTGAAACGTTGGGTGGAACATTTTTAAAAAGTACTGAACCGACCAGACCCAACGGTCAATTTTGATGACCATAACCATCTTACTGCATTCATTGAACTGGATATCGACCAGTCTTGCCCAAGAAGAGAAGAGATTGAAAGATGTATTGATATCCTTAAGAACAACAAACGAGCTGGTGTTGACACCATTCTTCCAGAGTTGATAAAGCATGGAGAAGAAAGCCTGGTGGCTAACCTACGTACGTTCTGTGTAGCTGTGTGGGAAAAGGAAGAGCCCTCAGTTGACTGGATGAGAGGTATAATTACCAGAGTACCCAAAAATGGTGGCATGGCTGACTGCAACAACTGTAGAGGTATTACATTGCCATCCGTACTTGGCAAGGTTTTTTCGATGTGGTATCTATCCAGGATCAAGGATTCTATTTATGTCAGACTCGTATAATCAGGCTGGCTTCAGACCATATCTCTCTTTAGTGACCAGTTGTTTGCACTGTGAATGCTTGTCACTAAAGCTATGAAACATCAACTGCATTTAGTGATCAAATTTATTGACTTCAAAAGGTTTTGGACAGTGTTCATCGACAGTCATTGTGGAAAATCATGCGGCTGTATGGTATCCCTGAAAAGTTTGTTCAACTCGCTAAAAAGTTGCACTCCAGTACTGCCTTTGTGCCAAAGCCTGTGGCAAGTACACTGAGTGGTTAATGCGTCAAAGTGTAGATGAAGTTGAGTTGGGGGTCACTCTGAACCGGAATGCTATCCTGGAATACCTCGACTATGCTGACGATATTGCCTTGTTGGCCAGTGATCAGTGCAGTATCTTCTACACTTTTAACACGGGCATCTTAAATATGAAAAGCAGTGCTGTAGGTCTAAAAATAAGTATTACGAAGTCCAAGGTAATGGATAAAGCTGAGCACAAATCTGAAATCAGTCTGAATGGCAAAGCTCTTGAAAACATCGACATATTTGTTTACCTTAGCGGTGAGATCTCTGCTGATGGTAACATTGAACAGGAGCTAAATGCCAGACTGGGCAAAGTAGCTAGGGAATTTTGGTCACTAAAGAAAATTTGAAAAAAGTCATATAATCAGCATCCAAACAAAGATGAAGTTCTATTACTACTGTGTAGTGTCAGTCCTTCTTTACGGAAGTTAATCCTGGCATATCACCAAAACCCACAAAAAGAAAATGGATAACATCCATCATACCTGTCTAAGATACATCTGCAATGTTCACTGGAACAAGTATATCGCCAACAGACAGAGTTGAGAATTGACAAAATCCCACCTTTTGTCATGTCTTGTCCGAAAGCGGGGTCAACCGTTGTTTGGTGATGTTCTTAGGATGGGTCGGCTAAGGGTTCCGAAGCTCTGCTGGATCTGGTAGCCAAATGGCAAAAGACGAAGAAGGCGCCAAAGGAAGACCTGGTTCGGCAACATCAAAGAAGACTTTTTGATGTTGGGTACACAATCAATCCAGGCACAGTGGATGCACAGGACAGAAGCAGATGGAGGTCTCTTACTACCCTCCCCCTAGTCACTAGTCAAAAGGTATGACGAGATTAGTAAGGTAAGGTAACAAGTGTGGCAAAGTTGATGCTTGTATCATCACTTGGATGATTTTTTCCTATTGTCCCGTACACTGAAGTAAACAACAGAGCTATAAGAAATACATATGCAGATACTTAAATACCAATGTTTTCCCACTGAAATGAGAATACATAGGATATATATCTTATACATTTCTGGTTTGAATTTATGGACTCGACACACACAACTCTATCGTTTAAGGCATGTTAAAATTATTTGTTTAAAAAGCAATTATTAAAACAGCTGTGATTCTATTTGAGGTCTTTTACGTCAAATTGTAAAGGCAGGCACCACGTACTTGGAAAATCTGAAAATTCAAAACAAAATTGCGAAGTAGAAACATCTAATATCTATTTTTCAATAATTCTTCTTTTGTTAAGTATCGCAGTCAGTAACAAACAAAAGACGGGGGGAAGGAAGCAGCAGCCTACAATAATTTTTAAAAATGCTAAACTTTTGAGTTTAATTTCTTAAAAAACTACATCTCTGACACAAAAATAGTAAAACTATCATGAAACAATGCAAATGTTAAGAAAATTAAACAACCACGAAATTAATATTCAACAGTTTTTTAACGATATTTTGCAGTCTGCTCATGAGCCTTTGAAATGAGCTTTTAAGTTAAATAATATACTGTGTTAAATTCTTCAAGGATAAATAAAATTGCATGTTTCTTTCAAGGCCTTCGCAAGACTAGATATTGGAAACTACAAAGTGATTGGTATTCCAACAGAAAAGGAGAGTAACTCATCGGTATGAAAAATATCATGAATATCAACATCTTTTGGGGGTGTCGCCACCATCGTGTTGATTTCCTCAAATTTGCACGCCCGTCGAACTTCTTCAATAAAGCAACTGTCATCAACGGTACGTTTGGGTAGTGTTTTTTTTTCCCCCTCATTTCTTAAAGATATCCTTGTAGCTCACGAAGTTAAAAATATAAAATACAGAGCTTGTATATCTTTATAACATCCTTTACTGTTTTCCTTTGACACGGCAAAGGTAAGTTGGCACAATCAAGCTCAGGCGATGACCAGCACAATGTACACACACATATTCACATACACACACAGATAAATAATCCCCGGGGGCACTAATGTGCAAGCCTCCTTGGAATCCTTCAACACATGCAATCATGAGAGAAGCACCAGATCCCTACATAAGCAAAAAAGGATGTAGTGCCGATTTTTTAAAATCAGGTAAATTCCTTCCTTAATAATTGTTGCACCATCCGGTTTTTTAGCTTCGCTAGATTATAAGAGAACGTCAGCCATATTTTCACATAAGTTAAAGGGGGTGGTCAGAATATTTTCCCAATCTCCCAATAAGCCGCAAACTGCTGTCTTTAAAGAAACTACAGGAATTCTTAATCTCAGATCAATATAACAAAATGAAAGTTAAGAAACGAAATACCAGTTTACTGTCGGCCTTGAGTGGTACTGGAGGAGACTTCCCATTGTTCGCAATAACATATACTGAAGTTGCAACTGCCTCTGCCACCTTGGCAAGATGCTAAGAAAGAATTGCAAAAATTATCTAAGAATCAAAGTAAAATACAACGGATCATTTTTAAGATATTGCTAATCGGCGAGGGGAGGGAAGATACCCACAAAACTACATTTTCTATACATACTATTACCGTATCTTTAGTACCTCTTAAAAAAATCCGATAGCGGCCACATTTCTTCTAATAGCCATAATCATTTTAAGTCGGGTCACTTCGTAATATTTCCGACTTCCTTTTCAAATTGTTTTCATAATTTAACTCTTTATATTTTTTTTTGTGGTAGGGGGTGGGTGGGTGGGTGGGGGGCAGAGAACAACTTGATTTTTCTCCTTCCACTAAATTTCACACATTACTCACAGCCATTCACATTATGTTATTACTATGGAATATGCACAACACTTTCACTCCTTACAACAGACCTTTACCCTCATTTAAAAGAATAATTTGTTGATCTCCTACCATTTCCCCTTTCTCGTGTACTATGAAACCCTCCGCTCTTACAACAGCATGGTACACCAAATTGCTAACCCACTGAAAACAATTTTAGGTCGCGAAAACCTCTCCCGCTATTCTTATTCTTTTTCTTACCTTAAACAAATTTATCTTTTATTTCACATGAATTTCAGTACCAGTGTGATGTCGGGTGCATTGGTCTTAAGTCTCTAAGGCAGCTTAACAGAATAAAAAAGTACCTACCACGTATTTTTTGTGGGCAAAAACCGTCTGTGAATACTGTAACGCCAATATGGCGTTACAAAATCATTAACTAGTCATTGTCTAATGTATACGACAGTGTATTCTGGAAAGCAGTTTCGAAACATTAACAGAGCTACCTTTTCCTTCACTTTCCTGATTTAGAGACTACTCCTAACCCGGTGCCACTGGGTCTGCTTTATACACAAAAAGGTTTTGTGTATCCCAGCTTAATACGATAATTTCAGAATGCTATTCTTCTCACACATTCTAACTAATTTTTAAATCGCAGAAAATTCCAGCAACTTCTACAAAATACACCATGTCTATTGATAATATGGCCATGGCCATCTTGTTTTCTCTATCATAGGCTAGTTATCTATTTAAAAGTGTAACAACAACACGCCAACTTGGTGTACGATCTGATATAATATCAAATAGAAGATGCAATATTTTCCCTATACTACTAAAATATATTATACACAAATGCATCAAATACATAATTACATCTGTCTGAAGCTTAATATTAATCATAATACAATACATAGCTAATAACATGTAACTTAAATTGCAAAGTCAATTACCAACAAACATGAATTTTTAAAAAACTCTTTACCTCTGGCTGTTGATGATACATGGACCAAAATGAATCATTCACTTTGAGACTAGTTAAGTTGATATTCTGTGGATCATCAAAACGACTGTTATAGAACCTTGGGGATTAAGTAACAAAAATATAGTAATGTTGTGTTCCAAAAAAGATGTCGTAAAAAAAATTTTTGAGAGAGAAAAACAAAAAGTAAATATAACTGGTAACGCACTCAATTTGATCCAGTGCTAATGTCTTTTAAGTTCATTTGCAATACCACTTGAGTTATCGGTGCCATAATCTCCATTTGGCCCTTCAACTGGGTGTATCTAAACTCCATCTATAGTACTGCGCCCCTCACACAATGACAACTTCATTCATTCTAAGGCCAAAACATCTAGTTCTGCCTGCAAGGATAGCATTTTTAAATATATAGCATAATATAATATATAATTAATATAATANATGTCGTAAAAAAAATTTTTGAGAGAGAAAAACAAAAAGTAAATATAACTGGTAACGCACTCAATTTGATCCAGTGCTAATGTCTTTTAAGTTCATTTGCAATACCACTTGAGTTATCGGTGCCATAATCTCCATTTGGCCCTTCAACTGGGTGTATCTAAACTCCATCTATAGTACTGCGCCCCTCACACAATGACAACTTCATTCATTCTAAGGCCAAAACATCTAGTTCTGCCTGCAAGGATAGCATTTTTAAATATATAACATAATATAATATATAATAATATAATATAATATAATATAATATAATATAATATAATATAATATAAAACCATCGTGAAAAGAAATAAAAATATATAGAAATAAAATAAAGCTACTTACCGATTAGTAAAATTTTCACGGTGGTCAGCAAGAACTATTCCTGCAATTGACTTATTATATTTCAAAAACGATTGAAGAGAAGCTGGAGGAAGTGGGTTCCTTTCGGCTTCTGACGAATTCCCAATACTGAGTCCCAGTAGTTCAGCACTGTTTTTCAGAACCGTGTACATCTCATTAACCTACCAAAAGGTATACACCAAAAGATACAGATTATTAAAACTATGCAGAAATATCTTTTTGCAGACCACCAAACAAGTCAAGTAGGCAACAGTCGGGTGACAAGTACCCCAAATTCACGTATGACTATAAACCTGTCAACTTGACTTGATCTCATTACATAATAAACTGTTTAGTCACAAATCTTGACACTGGCGGCACTGCTTGCACTATTATCGTTTATGAGGTCGTACCAGGGTGAATAAAGTTTAGATACCATGCATTTTTCTCGTGTACACTTTTAGAAGTTGGCATCTGAACCCTGTAGCACACCGCCTAACCAAACGAATAACAAAAACATTTTCAATATGCTCTAAATATATGTCTAGCCTAATATCTGAGGAATTATAATGGTCACTTGTGGTAAGTTTACACATTAGATTTGAATGCAACACTGCAATTATCGTTCCATTTCAATTAATTCCAATTACAATACGATTTTTCTTGCACCCAAATGTTGACCGTTTAGTATTCTACAGTTAAGTCCTGTGAATATGAGGAGAAAATCTTGCCAAAGTATATTTACTTTTTGGCAAAAATTATGAATACGATACTTGAAGCTTCACTTCTCTTTGATTTCAATTTTGGTCTGAATATTGATTTTTATACCATTAAGTATCAGAAAAAAAATCCTTTAAAGGATCATACAATACAAAAATTCAGTTTTAATGACATACCCGACGCGCTACGCCTTCACTTGTCCCAGATGAAATAGGATCTGAATGGGCCCATAACTTGTCATCCTTCATGATTCCAAGCTGGCTAAGCTCAAAAAAATTTCCAATGTTTTTTAATGATATCTTTGACATACACAGATCTTTATTTTCTTTGCAATTACTTGGAATCTAAAAAAAAGAAAACTATATGAATAACACTTATGATTTATATATTCGAATTGACATAAAGTGCAAAACCACCAAGTTTACCAACCAAAGGTAGGATTTAAATGGCTATATTTATTGGGATCAAGAATGAAACAAAAAACAAACAAACAAGTGTAACAGTACCCAGCACCAAAAATGATTAACTGGACTTTCATTTAGCAGAGCTAAACAGTGCGACCAAGACGATTGGAGAGCAACTTAATATAAAGTTATCAGGAAGACCTTTACGACTACGCAGGCGAAGACCTTAAATACAAAATCAAACCAGATTTTAAACAAAATTCTGAAAAAACCGCCAAACAACAAAATATCAATACCGTCAGACAAAAAAAAATTGGCGTAAAAAATTCTAAATCTTGCAGTTGGATAGGCGGCCTTAATTGATTACCCAAACGGTTCTTGTCAAATTAGTAGGATTAATAACTGCTCATTTTAATGAGCACTTAATAGATATATTCCATCCAATATTTTGTTATACTGGTCGTAGCAATGTCTTTCGAATGATTTTTAGCCTTTAAAATTTACATAAAATATCGGTTCATTTTAGTCCAGCGGTTCTTTTGTTTGTTGATTCTTTCGTTCCTCCACTTTTTTTTACTAAATATCATGTGGTGGTCTCGATTTGGCATTCCCGTCAAAAGATCTGTTTAAGTACTCCTTCAGTGTTTAATCGGTACTTAGCCATATACAGCTTGCTTGGCTAGGAAGAGCACGGATAGCCACGGGTGAGGAAAACAAGTGAGCATAAGGGACAGAATATCGTAAGCAAGAGTTGACTTTCTAACGGTAAAAACAGGACATAAAGCTCTGAAGAAAATAACCCGCCATAAGAGTTGTTGTCGTTATCTCTAGGTAGCATGTTTCTACTTTATTTTTAGTTTCTTTTTACTTCTTAGTCATTTTTAATGGCACCAACTGACTCATGCTGGTACCTACTTTTCCTTGTCTAACGGGCTGGAGGGTCAGTTTTAAACGTGTGGGTTTTTTCCAATGTTATTCACTAAAAAGACCTCGATTTTAGAAATCTAAAATTTGAAAACACCAGCTATTATATCTCCACCCCAACTTACAAATCATACGTTAAGAGAAATAAGTTTTTCAGAGACCAAATACAAATGTAAATAGTTTCATTGTCCTTAATCAACACGGTTTTGGCTGTCTAAAAATCCATATTTCCATGAAAATGCTTGTCTTTGTAAATACATTTGGTATTCCACTAAAAATTATATCTAATTATTAATAATTAATTATAACTAACAAAGTGCTCTACCCTATTGTCAACCTAAAAAATAATACTTGGCTTTTAACTTCACTTACGTCACCAGGATATGGGAATGATCCACCATTCATGTCATAGACCATTCTTGAAGAACCAATATAATCCCAGACTTCCTGTAAATTAATAAAGAAAAAATTACAAGCAGTTCTGGTAGCACTGAAGGAAAATGAAATAGAATCCAGAAAGCTTGTCGTTTAGGAACTGCAAAGGAACTAAGAAAATTATTGGATACCTAATGCCAAGGGATTTAGCATGCTATCCAGCAGTTAACCGGCAGCCAACATTAATGCCGAATGAGCAGTGAAAAAAGAAATAATAAAACTACTCGTATTCCTATTTTTCCTTCAAAAACAATGCAAGACTTCCTTACGTTGGCAAGGCCTTATTCAACCAAGGCTCAAAAGGGCCTTTTCAGCCTTGGTTGGGAAGTCTCCTGGAATGGTGTCTCGATAAAACACCAGTGGTGATGTCACCTCATCGACACTCCTCTCTGTGGGCAACGTGTGACAGAGTGGCTGTCGCTTCCTTTAATACCACTTCCATGTCAAAAGGACTCGTTTAATCGACATAATGATGGTCTGCATCTAGGTGATGGTTTGGACATCTATTTTTTCTTCTGTGACCATTTCAATAAAAAAATGCCCCCAGTACCCGGCTGAGCTTCAGTGATCAGGAGGTGCGAAGAATCTCCGGACTCAAGACTGACAACATATCCAAAAGTGTAAACTCGGGATATAGTAGTACTGGCTCTACACTGATCTTAAAAGTCTGTTTTCTTGAAAAAATACTCTCTCCTTAGCTTTCAGTAATGCTTTCAGTAATGCCAATTTTTCTTTTGTGAAACCTTTTCTTCATTTTGAGTAACCTCGTATTCTTTCTGAGACAAGCCTCTATGGTAGTGTGAGTAATATGGATCTTCAGGTTAACTGCTATTTACCTATATTTCGACTAAATTCTACAACTCATCTTAATGAACTTCCTATTTATGCTCGACATGATCTCCAGCTGCTTGAGCAAAAGAACTTAAATCTAAAGATAAACTTTCATTTGATTGAGACTGTCTCTTCCACAGGCCACTTGTTAAGTGTTTTTCTTCTACAGTCCTCCCTATTCAGATTCCTGTTCAGTTATTGAAACAGTAAGAGATTCTATTAATAAGGCCTTGGACAAGCATCACACCGCTAACATCTTTGTCTTTGGTAACTCCAGTGATCATCACATGTGACAGACCTGAAGACGTTACTTACAAATACGTTCTTGCCCATGATATTGTACAGCTTGTTGATTTTCCAAAGGTTAGGTAACTCTTTCAAATCTTCTTGACAAGCCATATCATCGTGAGACCTAAATTTGGCCAGGCTGACTAGGATGGATTTCGTCAGTTTCTTGTTTGTTTTCCATGGAATTCAGTCTTTAGCAAAAAAAATCAGCTTCTCCTGCTGGAACTGAATTCACCGAATGGACACAAGGTTGATATTGAAACATTCATACCTGTCGTAGTTACAAAGTCAAACCCTATTCTTCTTCATGGTTCAATGCTCAGCGTTCTTCCATTCTTCTATATTTAGTTTTAACGTGAAAAATCTGCTGAAACTCGGGTTTCTTTCGAACAGACTAGTAAGGGAGCGAGAGCAAAGATCTATTTCTACTCAAAGACTTTGATGTCCAAAGTTCTGGAAGATTTACAATAGTGTTTTGAATATTGGCAAGTCGGTTATTCCTACATTCTTTGATGGTCGAGATCATCAAAGAATGTTATCAACAATGTACTGCTAGACGTTTCTTCGTTGATGTTTGGTATGGCTTTCGAGGATCTCGCCCTACTGGTAACCTTTTGACTGAAATCACGGAACCTATCAAAAGGCTCATAGTATCGTCTGGTTAAGGATGAGGTCTGGCGCTTAGATTTCCAAGGCAATTGAAAGGTGAGACACGTTGGGTTGATTCTGGTTATGGTATTTGTGGTAGGTTAGTTCGAATCCTTCAGTCCTTGCTCTCAAATCCTAAAATGCGTGTCACATTGGATCAAATTACATCTGGGGAACATTTAATTAATGCTGGCGTTCTTCAAGGTTCTATTCTTGGTCCGTCTCTCTTCCTCCTTTACATCAATGATCTTCCTGGTAATTTGCTTTGGTTTATTAACAACTATGCTTGATGTCACCACTCCGTATTATGGCATTGGCTACAATACAACTCAGCAAGAACTAGTCAAATTTGCGAAAGCTTTTGAATCTGACAGTCATGTTGTCAGAGAATGGAGAAGGAAGTCGCTGATTCCTTTCCAAACCTTAAACGCAACTGATGTCGTTCAATAGAAAGCTGTGCTTTTATTCCCTCCAATATTGATAGAATATCACTCTGATGTTAATCCGTGTGGTATATGCAAGAAGTCCTAACATTTGGGTTGCTTCACGCTTGGCTGGTAAACCGGTGAAAGGCGAAACACGTGTTTGCAAATTAGACCAAGCATATATGCAAATGTATTTACAAAAATACAGTTATCGTGAATTAATTAATTAAAAAATGGAGCACATGCAGCAACAAAATCTAATAACGTGATAAAAATCCCCTAAGGTATTGTATATCAGATAAAAAAAAATATATAGCATAATATATGGCATTGTATAATAGAAAATACTTACCCCATTGAAAAATGAAAACAGAATAGGCCTTTCAGGTGCCACTGACACGTTCTAAAAAAATTGGATAATGAATTGACCATGCCGCAATATAACATTTCGGGTGAAAACAAAAACTGGCAACACAAAGCACTCACTTTGCATGCCAAATATAAAATGACATTACGCCTGGGGAATGTTTAACAACCCATGAATGACAAATCGTACAAACAAGGACTGAAAATATGGCTCAGCAGGTTTGATGCTTTTGCCAGTTTGCAATTGTCAACCAAGTGCTCCTTGCCAGTTCGTATGCAAAGAAAGGAAGTCGATATGACGTTCAGTCTAAAGAAGAAGGAAAAATACTAATCTCTGATGTACCCCAGTGATTAACGTATTTCATCACCATTGTCCATAATCAAGTCTTAGAGCCAAATCGTCGTCTTTTTCCTACATTTATTTCCCTAAAATTGTCATTTCGATTTCTTTTGTAAAACCTTTTTCAGCTCAATAGCTCACTTAACAACTCGACAAAAATGAATGCTTTCATCAGTAATATGGTGGTGTTCTAAACAGTCCTCCACCCAATTTCAGAGAATTACGATGGGGTCGTTTTTCAGCTATTGAAACACGAGGTGACACGATAAAATTGCTCCCTAAAGACATCTATATCATCACTTCAAGTTTGTGTGTGCGTGTGTGTGTGTTATCTCAAAAATGATAATACCCACATACGATCACATACAGTCAACTTTACACAATTTTGGGGGGTATTTTTGCTTTTGCGAAGAGCACTGTTTCTCACACCTCAACTTGGTAACAAATCGGTACTTGATTGATCATCCACTTGTTAAGGCTTTCAAAGTATGTTAATTGCTATCTGATAATGCTTTTCTTTCCATCTTTAGGGCCAATTTTATATTACTTTCTTGAAAGACACCTTTTATTACCTACTTTTGTCAAAACCTCTGTGTTTCATTTGTAGTCCGTGGAGGGTATTCTTAACACGTAGGAAAAGTATGATATGATCCTTACTAGCCTTAAATAAATAACTGGTTGAACAGAAATTGAAACAAACCATTAAAATTACGTTCAAATTCATTGCAACTACATTTACCGACAAACATGATGCCAGAATAGAAATAAAAAATAGAACAGTGTGTGATCAATGACATAAACACGGAGACGTTACTTTTAGCAATTGGTTGCCTAAAATGGACGTGTTCTAATTGCCTAAAACTTCAATACATTTTCAATCAGAAAAGACAACTCCCTCACATTCTGGGTGGAATGGAGGGTATAATTAACTTTGAATATCATTTTGAAAAAACTCTCCTTTTAGAAAGAGATATACAAGATCCACAACTATAGCCTATTAACAATCTGATGACTGCTTTGGTACTACAGTTTCAACTGACACGAGAAACTCTAATTTTTGTCTAACAACACAAGGAACGCGGTGACTGCGATTGATAGCTGAATTAAAACCATGTGCACATAATCCTTAATTCAAAAACCGTCAGCATTAAGACTGCAAACTAATAAAACACAATTAAAAAGTAACAACTATTTAAAACAAGCTAAACATACTTAGGTCAACGAAGGGAAGACGGAGAAATGGCAATAATATGCCTGAACCTTCATACCACGACATTACCGAGTCAGCATGACTGGAAATATTAATTAAAGAAGTGAATTTGGGTGCTCAAGCGTCCTCAAATATAAACTTTGTATAGATACATCCCGCTTTAAGCTCCCCTTTAATCTTATAGTGCACCAGCTCCTGAAAAAAATAACACATTTCTATGGTCGAGAGCAAGAATATCTTAGTGCAAGCCAACCAAATTAGGGGGAGCTTTATGCTTACCTTCGAAATTCCATATCGCTTCAAGTCTCCGAGTGCACGTGCTGCTGCAAGCAGTGTCACTATGCCAGTGACATCATTGTCGGCTCCTGGAGCAAGTTCATGAAAAAATCCAGTGCTATCCAGCTAATAGGAGGCAAATATAAAAAGTATGAATCAAAGCATGTAACTGGCTTTTGAAGCAGTAAGTCATTCTAGTGTCTCTGTCAGTGAATTCTACGTAAAGCTAGATAGGTCATGATTAGACGAGATATTGATTACAGATGACAGTTTAAAGGGTGGTAAAAATAAATGGTATTGGGTATAATAGATGCCAATTCGTATTGCAAGTTTTGTTCTGTAGTTCCATTTAAAAAATGTGAAGTTAATATAAAGTAAATTACTAACTACGTTATTAATCTATTTATCTGCAAAGTTATTTTTACTGTTTCTTACGTATATAAATATTTAACAGTTGACATGGTGGTCTAGGAAGGGTAAACAGCGATCCACACCTCTTTCAATCACTGGCTAGTCACAATCTTTCTTCTTGAAACTGCTCCTGCAAAATTGAAATGACATCCTGTGCAAAAGAACCAAGAAATCGTATTTCAGTTTTCTCCTTCAGCTTTTGGCAACATTCAAAGTGGCTTAAATTGGCTATTCTCAAATGATTTTTAAACAACACCAGTTAAACTCTGCCCTGCTAAGACCTCTCATCATAGGGTCCCTTAGCGCGCTCCTAAGGTGAGAGTGAACTCCGTAGTCGCACCTCCACGAGATGTTAATGTGGGTGTTCCTTTGGGAACATGGGGCAGGGTGGACATGGCATCAGTCATAACAAAAGCGCCACGGGCGCGAGTGACCGGGATATCAAAACAATAGTTCTCGGCATCCTCACTCGAGAGGAGTGGCAGACTAGACTGGTCGGGCCGGAGAGCCGTAAAATCTCCTAGAAAAAGAAAACCCTGATTCCAAACCAGAGTACACGGAGCTCGTGAGCGTGCGCAGCACTGCAATCGTCTAAGGGAAGAAACTCCAGCAGAAAATCAATACCCCTCAGTCTTAAAGGTTGGGTATTGGGCCAATCACCCGATCCCCGAAAAAAGCCTGATTACAGAAACCACAAACACTCAAACGAATCCACAACCCCTTGGAGAGGTGGTGGTTCCTGATCACGAAAGGGACGGAAACATTTACGTCTTAAAACATTTAAATCTTACTATATTCCAATTTAAAGTTTCTTTCTGTGTAAGCATGACGGGGAAATTTTTAATAGAATCATGGCAATGTTAGTACGATAAAGAAAAAAATCCAGAAGAAAAATTCCCATAAAAAATATGTTCTGCCCTTTAAGCACGTCTACACTCCACGGAGGAAAATGAAAATTATGCAAGTAGGTTAATAATGTTAATTAAAGGTAATATTGATAGTAAGACGTGACGAAAAATTGAACTTGAACTAAGGGCATTTAGATTTTTGATTTCTAAGATGTTGGTTTCAAAAATTGACAATTAGAAATTATGTTCATTAAAAGGAACGCCAATAATAAATGAAGATTACAAAGGGCTCAAGCTACATGACCTTTTTACTTAAGTTACGGTTAACATTTTAAGTGTTGTTAATTAATGGTAATTTTGATTTCATAAATTGATGATTATAAGTGGTGCTCAATACAATATGGGTAAGTAAAGGGGTATTAACTGGAAGCTACACTTGACAGAAAAGCGAGTGCAGCCTTTTAAAAGCCTGAATAGAAACGATTATTTAGTGTTAATTAACAAGTTGTTACAAGCCAAATACTGGAAAGGAATTTTTAACATGACCACGAGGGAAGCACAAATATGACTAATGCTTAACATTCGAGCAGTAACAATCATTGGGCAAAGTATGGTTAATGAAAAAAAGTTAAAAATACAAATTAAGTAAGAAACTTACCCTCGCAGCAACAATAACCAACTCTTGATCTTTTAGTTCTTTCGTTAATGGGTACAGAGTACCCCAAACATTCCAGTCACCTAGTGGGTCACAGTAATTGTCTAAAAGGAAGATTAGAGATAGAGCTGAGAGCTGTGGCTCTGCTGACGTTACCAAATGCAAAAAATATACTATGTTTATGCTCAACCATGGTTCCTTTTACCAGATGCGAATTGGGAAGCGGAGAGTATCCATTTCGATGGGTTGAAATTTAAGGATGTAATAAAAGTCATAAATAAAAAATAATTAATATAACTGTGGAGTAATTACATGGCCCTAACACGTCTCCATGTCCGATTCATACCATATACCAATTCATATATTCCAAACGTCACTCATTCCCAGAAGATGTTCTTGAACCTGTCACAGCAATAATTGCTTGCATGGCGTATAACACGAAATGTTCTAAACTGATGTAATAAAGGGTGTTTCTCAAAATAGAAAAGTACTATTTATACATTGTTCGAAGCACATCAATAAAAACACAATCCACAATATTTATTGAATTTGAGTCAATACAATAACTAGGTTAAAAAACCTGACCTCTAGACTCATAACAATGAACATTTCCTCCACATCCACACATATTGGGTAAAGCATCCCATTGAGCAGCGACTTTCCGTTAAAGGCAGAAAAATTTCTGCCCCAGAAACAAGAAAATGAGTAAAATACCAAATAACCTGACTGTGTTTGAAAATATTTAATGAAACAATGCGCTGTTCTAATCCACAGCGCTAACTTAAAACTCACATAAATCATACAAAGTTATTTTGTGCTACCATTCTTCAGGGCAAATAAACACAGCCTGTTGCATACAGTATGTACACCAAGCGGAAGCAACAATAAAGATGACTGCGCACCTGTTTAAAATTAATGAACGTGTTTCATTGGGGGTTTCATTGCCTTAATTGCTTTATCCAATAACAATTACGTTATTATTTATCTGCTGTTGAGGAAACGTGTGTTATTTCAAACTAGCAGAGGTACCAGGCGCTACTTGGCGGATCTAGTTGATATGTCAAAGAGACATTAAGTAATTCCTCCCACAACAAATACATAAAATCGAAATGAAAGTCTGACTTGATCGGCAAAGATACTTTTGGCGCCCTTGAACAATTTTGGCTACATTCAGTTTTAGTTTGGCAATGTTTAAAAAACACACCCTATGTTCAGCACAGGCTCGTTAAGTACCAAGACATCAAATCTGATAGTTCTCAGTTGGTAAATAGTTCTCAGTTGGTAAAATTCAACTTTGGATTGTAGGTTCAAATTTTTGGAAAAGGGCAAAAGTAAATATGATGACAGAAAGGGCGGATAATGAAATTGATGTTTTGGCAATGTTATTTGTACCTTGATGTGCATCAGAAAATAAGGAAGAAGTGAAAATTATGGGAGCGTGAAAAATTCAGCCAGAAGCTTTTTAGAACGCATCATACATTTCTGCCTAAGGTGTGAAGAAATAATTAACTATGTTAGCGTGCGAGCGAGTAGAATTACCTGACTCAAGTCTGGCATTTTTTTGCCGCTGGTGAGAAGCTGGAGCAACGATATGGTTAGTAATAATGGTGACAATGATAATGGCGATGGTGATGATGGAAATAGCGATGATGGTGAGAGCGATAATGGTGAGAGCGATGATTCATACAATGGTTTAACAAAGAAAAATACTCAATTTCTAAAGTTGGCCCTTACACTGAGTTGGATTGGATGACGAAAGCTCCGTTTTTCTAAAGCAAGATGGTGTATCTTTAGCTGCAAACATGAAATCTTTCAGTTCCACGCCACAAAGTGGAAAAGAAGGAGGGTCTCCATTGGACGGTTTGTTATATTTTTCATAACACTAGGTAAAAAAAGGACAAAAAGAGACCATGAAAATCATAAATAAATACATTTCAGCAAGTGATTAAAACAGTANATGGTGATGATGGAAATAGCGATGATGGTGAGAATGATGATGGTGAGAGCGATAATGGTGAGAGCGATAATGGTGAGAGCGATGATTCATACAATGGTTTAACAAAGAAAAATACTCAATTTCTAAAGTTGGCCCTTACACTGAGTTGGATTGGATGACGAAAGCTCCGTTTTTCTAAAGCAAGATGGTGTATCTTTAGCTGCAAACATGAAATCTTTCAGTTCCACGCCACAAAGTGGAAAAGAAGGAGGGTCTCCATTGGACGGTTTGTTATATTTTTCATAACACTAGGTAAAAAAAGGACAAAAAGAGACCATGAAAATCATAAATAAATACATTTCAGCAAGTGATTAAAACAGTAAAAACCAAAATATGTCTGTTTTCACATCTCTCTCCTATCCTGTACATATTCCACCTTTAAAGTGGCAGAGGACCTTGGCAACTACGAGGCGTCTTTCATTAAGAAACATCTTCGTGAGGATTTTTTCCCTTATACTCAAGAAACTCATCTGCAGGCTCTCTAGACTTTTCGCAATGCATCTGAAATCCCTTTTATATGTTTTCATTCCTTGCGTGTAGTACGCTACAAAGTTACCTGCAAAATTAACCATTTATTATGTTTTCTTTCTGTATTTACAGGGGTTTTTTTTTCTGTTGGTTTTTGACTTTATTTTAACATATTTTTGAGAAAGATAATTTTCTCTCTTGTTCGAGCTCTTTTCTCTTTAACTGTAGCGTAGGTATCCTTTTTTTATTTCGATTTTTCCAGTCTCCAAGAAAGAGATTAGGTAACAGTTAACAATGACCTGTTTCAACCAATCTTGGTTTATTTCTGTGCAAAGACGAAATCAAAACCCAGCAAGGAGATCTCTTTTTCCCCAATGGATCTTTTTGTTCTGACCATTCACTACACCAGGAGCAGTATCTTGTGACAAGATTGTTGATCATGCAGCTTTGATCAACTCCTCGATACGAAAATTAAATATTCAAAGCAGTAGGATCAGAAAGTTTAAAATATATACGAAAGGGACTACAGCATTTTCATGAACGAAAATTAGAAAGGACTCATAAACAAAATTTTATACTGGCTTTTCTTCAATAGTTCAATTTCGTACTGTTTTCAATCTGCTGTAGCTATATTTGCATAATATAGAATATTGGAGAGGGCCAAAGAGAGTCAGTAAAGTACTACGCCACTGTCACCACGGAAATAGACCAAAATATTAACAAAAAATTGAATTTTTCTTAAGTTTAATGCGAATAAAGCTTGGACTGCTTAATGGAGATATGGCAGATTTGAAATCTCTCCCACAATTTGTTCGAACACATTCACGACGACCTGGATTCGAGTTACTAGTCGTTTTAGGAAATGACTTGGTAAACTTTTTGCCACGTGAACCTATTCGAGAGATTAGGCCCGAGTGCTTCAAGAAATTCAGTTACAAGTGTAGCGTTACTTTTGACTGTACTGAAGGGTTTATTGAATGCCATCCCCGAATTCTATTTCCAAGTCATTCAATATTTCCTTAAATTGGCGGTGGCTGAGAGCATGAGATCAAATAAAAATTACAGCTCTAACAACAGGTTTCATGACATCTTCAAAACCAAGAACTTTACAGCACAAATTTTCTTGATGAATGATACAGTGGTTGACCAGCGCATTGCATGCATCTAAATTCATTTCTTCTAAAAAGATGTTATGAAACATTTATGCTTACCAACAATCGAATGTGCCCCATCAGTGGCTATTCCACATAGTTTCGTCTTGTCCAGGCTGTATTTATTAAAGAGAGTTATCACCTTATCTGCAACACCTCTTCCAGTTGTTGTCACTTTCAAATGACACATATCGAAAAGTTTCTCTGTCAGCTAGAATTCGTTTGTAACAACTGGAACAAATACAGCAAGTTGTTCTGTGTCTGTAATATCTATGCTTTTTTTCATCCAGTGCAATACTAAAAGCAGCGCATTGTCCAAACAGCTCTTCCAATTGGTTTTCAATATTCTCGCTTATTTCTTCTATTGTTCTTGTAACATTGCGTCGAGAGAGGCTGATGCTTTCGATATCTTTCTGCAAAATAATCTGTCCACCAGCTTTCCTTGAACACACGACACTCAGTGTCAATTTTGAGCTTTTTCTCATTCTTTCCTCTTATCATCTTTCAAACAACACTTGAATAAAAAAAGAACTCCCGAAGAAAATAGAATCACGAGATTATCTTTCTTTGCAAAAATTGCGAGATGAAGTCACAGAATAGAATTCTGATGAAGTTTAATTCTGTTCAGACGATTTTTTTATTATGCTTTCTGGAAAGGAAATACCGAAATAAAAAACCAACCAACGAAACAGACTAAGACCCTGTTTACACGACGCCGGTGCGATGCATATCACATTGCCAAAACAATTTTGTTCGCCGCTTTCTTCAAATATAGAGAGAAACAAAGAGAAAAAAACAAACGACAGGCTATGTAAATTAACTTCGCTGTCTGTATTGCCGTCCTCGCTGCGCAAGTGGAGTGAAACCACACTGGTGTGCCCATTTACACGTAGTCAAAACTGCACCAGTGAAAAATTGAACCGGTGAAAAATAGCACCGGTGAAAAATTGCACCGGTGTGGCTACCGAAGTGTGGCTTGCAGTTATCCAAGTGAAAAAGTTTTTCCTGAATCTCAAGTTTGACAAAGTTAAATGTTTCATTCAATACATTCCGTATCTGCAACCGCTAGGCAATAGGTTACCCACCCCTGAATTAGGGTAACCTAAGTTATGGATATGCCCTGAACAAAATCAACAGCAAAAATACTTAATAATATGGTTAACGGGAGATACATTGTGAGAATAAGATCATAAGTACAGTCACTGATAATGTCAAGAATACGGGTAATTGTATTTTTTGGTGCCGGTGATCCTTACGACCAACTGTTGTAATCCAGTTCAGGAAAAGGACTGGATGGTATCGGATTTTGCCTCGGTATTTATCATTCTTTACTACCGGATCCAACAATTTCCTAACTTAACTACTGAAAACACGTACAAGCTCAACCGTAAGGCACTTTCAACAACTTAGCCGTTACTACACACAAACACACATTATGCATAATATAAAAAATGATAAAACATAATACAAAGAAATTATATGCAGAAAAAAAGCGTTCTGACCAATTTCTTCGCAACTTCATCATCCACCTGTTGTTAGCTTTATTGTCAAGCTGTCTCCATTAAATGTGAAATAAAATTTACAGTGCTATTTCAAATATTCATAAAATTTCATGTTATTAAATTTGAACGTGTTTTAGAGCTGTTAATTTCTGTAATGAGATCACTGGCAAGGCTAAAACCACTGAAACTCAGGACATTTAAAAGAATGATAAAGAAGATGTGGTTACGATCAGCAAATTAGATGACGATCGTTATAATCAACATAAATTTGTTTGTAAACCGACGTCTTCATCTGAAGCACTTAAATGTATCTGACTGCGTTAAAGCGGTCAAAAGCTCAGGATTTCAGAAGTAGAAATCACAGGAAAATCATAATGTAGTTTAACACTTAAAAATGAATCAGTAAAGATTATTGCCAAAATTACGAAATATTACATTGACTTCCATTAGGAAAATATTGTTGTCTCGTCCGTTGTACCTCTGTACCTACAGTCCAAAACATCTACGTATGGATCATCGGTAAAAACACTGGTTGATGTAAAATCTTAAGCTTTTATGGGATGGGGTTAGCAGGGGATGTAGGTGTGTTGTCCACATAGTTTGTCACCGTTTCTCTCACTGAGCAAGCATTTATTAAAAATAACCTTGATTTATGTATTGGTCAACATTCAAGAACAGAAAACAAACAAAGAATAATATGAAGAAATGAGCAACTTAACATCGGTGTTGGTGTTAAAGGATAGAAGAAAAATATTCATTGGACACTTGTTGGAAAGAAAACTGGAGGTTGAATGTCAGATTGTGGGAATCAAAGCAGGGAAAAACGGAAAGAAAAAGGCCAGTATAAAGTACCTGCTGAGGCACCAGTTTGTCTATCAAAGACCTGGAAAATACTAAGGAAGAATAGGAAATAGTGACGATGCTAGTCAACGATGTCCGAGTGGGCTAGAAATAAGTCAAGTAAGTCAAGTCTAAATGCAAGAGAGTAGAAGGTAGCTGTTTTCCTGCTTTTCATAAAAAATAATACTTTAACTACTACAGGAACATTGTGAATTCGAAAAATAAATAACAAAGAAATGCAAAAACATACCCTAATTGTTTCATTTACTTCACCTTCATCGCTTAGTGCAAATATTGGTATACCATAATATACAAAAGACATTCCATTACCCTTCGAACAAAAAAGACAAAAAAAATTATCAGGTACGACAAAGCGCAAGGAACAATATGCCTTGGATACGAGAGAAAATGTTCTTATTTGGTTTACTGTAAAAATTCAGTTAATTCCTGACTTGCCTACTTGCTTAGGTGCTCAGGCCTGAAAAGGGCCCTTGCTCCTTCTGACAAGTTAATCCCAACAAGGTCTGTTTCCTCACTATTGTAGGATAAAACAATACTTGCTTAAAAACCCACATGCACTAAAAGCCTAAGGTAGGCTAACAAACAAAGGCAACTATGTAACAAAAACCCAATGAGAAAAAGCTTGGCAATTTTCAGTCCAAGCAGATTTGTCGATGACAACTACACTACATTGCTTCCAAGACGTGTCACGGGCAATGAAAAGTTATTTACGACTGTTGCTGAAACGTTCGTTGGAAGTACGTGCCCTGTATTTTAACTCTTGTTAACGCTAAGGTTTGTAATTATGGCATATGCCTACGCATATGGCTCTACAAGATTCTCCCTGGTCTCTTTCCTACTCCAAACAAACAAAATGGATGTGTTAAAATGTTGGTAGATTTAGCCATTTTGTTTGTTTTTGTCCCTTGGGAGCCGAATTACATGCTATGTCTCAAAGTCAGTGTGAGGGTAACATTTTCACTTTCACAAAGGTACCATATTTTCTTACATAGTTCAAATTGTGTTAAGAGATATTATTATATTGTTAATCCATATAGTGAACCGAGTCCCATACTATGAGTTGTTCCTAGTTCAGCCAGTTGACCTTGTGACAAATTCCTGGATCTGCGGGACTAATCAATGGAGGTCAATGCCTGGTCGATGTCTTTTGGAACTCCTGTGGTAAATGCGAAATTGTCTTTGTACTCCGAGTCTCTGTTACCAACAGGTACTTACTGAAAATAAATTAAATATACTTCGAGACAAGACTTTTTCCCAAACATACCTTATCATTCCATTTAACCTTCTTGCAATGTTGGTATTCTTTATTATTTGTGTACATACCTTAAAGTGAAAAAAGGGAAGAAAATAAAACAAAAACACAACAAAAAATTTACTCATTAGTTCCATATGTAAGAAAGTAATACCAACAAGCAGAAAAGTGCATGCAACGTTTCCACCCTTGGTGTAACTTTCACGTTACATAAAAAAATTTATTTATTTATTTATTACATAACCTTTATACAGGAAAAGAACCTTAGTATTTACACTATATGCAAATACAAATAGGTAACAACTGCTATCCTAGCTTGTCAAGTTATTAAAAAAGAAAAGAAAATTTAGTATATTAAGTAAAGTAATAGATTAAAAAAAAATCACCATTAATTCCAATCGTAGAAAATAAAATTCAAAAACGTGTTTTGAGAGAAGAGGTCGAAAATTGGCTAACCCTTGTATCGATCTGATCTCTTTTGGTAGAGAGTCGAATAACGCCATCAAGATAAAAAAATTTTTTTTATTTTTTCAATCTTTACTCGTTTTAGCTTTATCATTGTATTGTTGTTCGTTGTTGCCCTTTCTGTGGTTTGCAATAACGAAGTATCCGTTGCAAGTATCGCTACTGATCTTTTATTAAAAATTTCTTGGTCAGAATACAGCTTTTGTGTGGCAATTTCGTAAAGGATGTTTTTCATACTTTTTTTTTTCGCTATTCTTCTTGCTGTGTGGACGAGTTGTGACAAGTTGTTTTTTTTGCGTTTTGGTGTATGCTGTTTTACTGGTCCAGAACAACTTAAAAGTGGAACTTTCATTAAATTAAATATGTTAGTAACTGCATCAACGTTGCAGTACTTTCGAACTCGCTGGAGTAGACGTGGACGACCGCTTGGACGTTTATAGGGCCGCTCAAAGTTTAAGTTCAATAGTAAATTAAGAGTCTAGTTTGTTGGCAGGTTGTACGTATTCTTTAGCAAACGAGATGTTTGTTGCGTTGAAAACAACAATGAGATACATTCTGTTAAGTTTCTATCTTTTGTGAGATGCAAACAATATAAATTTCGTTTTACCTTTTATAAGGTTTAAAAGAAACTCCTTTTTCTTACAATACGTACCGATTCTTTCCATTTCTGCATTCAGTAGGTGTTCAGGTTTGTCGACGTTGTTGTCACTATAGAAGGTAACAGTATCATCTCCATATTTTATCACGTTCGCATGACCGTTTTCAGCAAAGTCGTTAAAGAAGATAATGAATAGCAGAGGACCTAAAATGGACCCCTGTGGTACCCCATAGAAGATTGGTTCTGGCTTTCACAACGTATTTTCGATCGCGGAACCAGTCCAACTCATGTCCAGATATATCATGGCTTGACAGCTTAGTAACCAACAGCCCATGACCAATGGTGTCAAAGGTCTTGAACAAGTTAAGGTAAATGGTACCTACCATTTTTTCACCGTTCATTTCTCTATGAATATGATCACAAGTGTAGCTAAAATTTCGGTTGATCGAAGTTTACGAAAACCGTATTAGAATCCAGATAAAAGTTTGTTTCTCTCAAGATATGTATGGCTTAATAATGTATGGCTTTTTCCGGTATTTTGGATGGAGCAGGTAACACTGACATGGGGTGAAAGATTTGTGCTAAGTCACGAGTTCCCTGGTTTGAAAATTCATGTGATCTTAGCAGATTTCCACGCGTTGTGTAAAGTGCTGATAATGATGACGACAACACAGCATACTTTGAATTTTTGATGGCTGGTTTGTGAAAATAATGCCAATTAATGATGATGACATGAAAGTAATTTTTTTTATTGTTTTAGTATTTGTCTAAAACCAGCTAAATTAAACCAGCTATATTAAAAACCGATTTGAAGGTGGTACTTTCAGCAGGTTTGTTATAATCATCCCAAATAATTGTTTCACGGTTCTCGCTTAAAATGGCATTTAACTGCTCTTGTAATCGCTCGTTGTAGTCTTTTGATTAACAATTGAAGGGCTCTGGGGGCGACAAAAACAACTGACGAGAAATGGATTTGAGTGCTTTTGATTACTTTTTATTCATAAACATTCTGAAAAGATTTTCTAAATAGTGTCTCTGTTTGAATGTAATGTTTTTTTATATGCATTGCAACACGCCCTCCTTTTCCATTCATTCGATTCCGATGAATCAGTTAAAACCAGGGTTGCCATTTGGGATTTTTCAATCCCGAATTCCAGAAAGTTGGGATTATTTAAAGGCCTTTGGGATTGAAAACTTTGTTTGGGATTGAAAACTTTGTTTGGGATTAGAGGCAGATTCTGGAATTATTTTGGGATTATTTACAAAATTACCAAAAAAAAATTAAGAAAACGATTTTTAAGGAAAAAGTCAGTCGGATTTCAATTGCCTGCGGATGTGAAACCGTCACAGGACACTTTTATTGTGCTGAGACTTCTTGACATGTCTTTGATTTCAACATGTTTCCTCGCGGAAAAACAACTAATTTATTTTGAGTTTTTTTTATTTAGAAAACATAATTTGTAAGAACTGTGGATATGTACATGCCTATGTTTCTTAAGTGTGATAATGTGAAGTCCTTATGTGAGTAAAAACACCCTTCCTCTTTCTGTCATAGTTTGATTTGGCAGTCTGGCTACAAAGACCTCCAATCCTTATATATACGCTATGAATACCAAATCCTTTCCAGAAGATGTCGGTGACAAGATGGCATGTAAGGGGCAAAGTGCTCTACAATATTTTTGTTAAATGGGAAGAGCTGAATGCACCTCCTCCTGTACAGACCCAACTGGGAAACCAGATGTCCGATATAAAGCAAGAAAGATTGCTTATATTCTGAAAGATGATATTAACAAGCTCTATTTTCATTTTGCCACTCCAATTGTTAGGGAGTCTCTGAAGCAAAGAGTTTACGACAGACATGGAAATCACTTAACTCTGTTGAGTGTAAATTTTGGAGCCAAATTTCTTTCTGAAGCAGATATATTGTTAAGAAGAGATCCAGGGAACCGTAATAAGCAGGAAAATGTTTTATCAATGAAGAAAAGATGCCAAGATATGTTGCTTCAGCTCGTTGCGCAAATCGATGAAAGACTCCCTAAGAATGATGAAATCTTTTCTGGAATCAGTGGCTTGTCCGTTTCCCTTTTCCAACGCTTCCATTTCCGCATTTGCTACATGGCGATTTTGACAAAATTGAAAGTCAATACAGAAACATTCTATGCCATATGTGGGCTAAAGAAAGCGTTTTCCAAGAAGGAAAGATTCCAACAGACGCTGTTCAGTTTTTGAACGGGATTTCAAAATAAGAATATTCTGCCAGGAGGAAATCTTACAGAGAGCTGGCCACTTATGCTTTATCTTGTTCGTCAACCCCTGTAAGCAATGCAGTGGTAGAGAGAATATTTCCCATGCTGCATGCATCAAAACCAAGCTACGTAATAGATTAAGTTTAAAAATGTTAGATGCGATACTACGCGTAAGAAGATCTTTGTTATTGGATGAAAAATGCTGCAAAGAATTTAATTTAATTCTGCAACTCTGAATTCCCAGGATGAAAATGAGGGGGGATATGACATTTGAGCATTGAACTCTTTGAATAAACTTTATTTCATAATAAATTTTTTTGCTGTAAGAGGCTTGATGATATATCTTTATATGACTTTTGATGATATATATATATATATATATATATATATATATATATACTCAAGCTACAGACAGTACTGTTTCGCCCTTTGTGGGCTCATCAGTGCAGCACAGAGCTTCTGAGATATACTCTCGGGCCATGTTG
>RDPX01000069.1:571585-595650 GCA_003991215.1 Morbakka virulenta | reverse complement strand
GTGCAGCACATAGCTGCTGTGACATAACTCTCAGGCGATGTTGCCGGAGCAAACACAGCTTAAGAAGTTATTGTGGGATATATATATATATATATATATATATATATATATATATATATATATATATATATATATATATAATCTTGGTTTTGATATTTGGCTTCTTTTTTCGCATCTCTACTGAGAAAGCACTTGCGGAGGAGCAATAAACAACAAGAAACTGGGTCCCTGCGGAGGAGATAGTCGTAAATAATTTGGGATTCATTTGGGATTATTTGATTTTAAATTTAGGATTGGGTCCGAATTTTCATCTGGCAACCCTGTTCATAATCATCCAGATCAAATTTTTCGTTGTAAACTGTCTTGCTTTGTAAAAAAATAAGGCCTTACACAATAAAACTATAGGCATGTGTAGTATAGTTCATCCAAAAAAGTCTTTAGTCCAACAATGGGCTTAACTACTGAGTACAGGCTAGTCCCTTGTAACCTACTATTATATAACAATTTTCCTCTTAATTTATAGCTAAAAAGTAAGCTTAATCATGCCTGTAAAGTACCGATCATGCTGCTAAGTACAGGTTTTACAAATTTTCCGTAGCATTTTAGGAGCCGGTTAACGTAAAATGTTGTATTACGTTTGCCCTACTTCTGAAATAAGAACTAGGGTCTTACATCACATGATCTTCTTAGCACGTTCTAGTCAATTCGAGCAAGTTCTAGGTGATGGTTTAATCTCTTCATTTGGTTTAATATTTTACTAAAAGACCTTGGAAAAGTATTACGTAAGTTTCACATGCTTTCTTTAATTCTCAAACTATCATAAAGTCTGTCAGTCCATTCACCCCTACCACTTTGGGGAAACATTTAAATTTACGTCAGTTTTTGTATACGATAAGTTTTCGTTAAACTCTGAAGTTATTATGACGTTCTTTAATCCACGCAAGAAATTCCTCTTCAAGCTGTTAAGTCCTTGACTTCTGCTCCACCTCTATCTAATCGCTTTCATTAGACTCCCCAAGTAGTCACCTTCACTTTAATTTCTTCTTTACTTTTAAGCCATTTTCTAACCTTTTTTGATGCAACATTAATGTTTTTACAGTAGCAGAGTTTCTGTGCTTTTGTGTATGTTCAAGAGCATCAAGCTTAAAATCTAATGAACAAGATTAAAGTTTTATATCCTTGAGCCATGAAGAGCTCATTTTCATCCTTTTTCTTATTTTCCCACAACAAAATCAGTCAACCTACTGTAATTTTTTCCTTATGATCTCATCAACGCTGTTAAAATGTAGATCATATTGGAACCGAAAAAATTCGAATTAAATTCGAATGTGAATCTTCGCGAGTAAAATTAACATTTCTTTACTCTTAACCATATAAAGTAATGGGCAATATGGAAAGACTAGAATACATCTTTGACAAACAGTTATACCATTAGATATATTTTGAAACAGTAATTTGTAGCCATCACGCATAAAAGGAAACAAAGGCACCAGATAAAAATGAGAAGTTAGTTCAGTGTCACGATAACTGAGCAGAGGCACGAGAATATGATAAGCAAGCAGTTGGTATATATAAACAAACTGAAAATGAAAGAAGGGCATTAGCTGATTGTGCCAAAAGCGCGTAGTACTCCTTACTATTCCACTTCCTTGCCGATGCCAAAGACCGTGTAATTAATATTTTTCCTGCTAAGAAGAGAAAACAGGAAATCGGTCTTGTTGTTCCGGAAAGATATACAGGATTTACAAAGGAAAATGAAACAGCAAGGATTTCAAAAGAAGAGCTTCAAAAAATGAGATACTTCTTCTAAATACTTGAACTTTGTATGGAAGATAATCAGTAACTCAAACTTTTACCAGTGTCAGTATAACTGTGGTCATAACAAGTTAGTCATATTTTAAATTATGATGTTAAATGTCTCTTGTGTAGTACTTTAATGTTAAAATAAATGTGTAACTTTAAAGGTTTGTGTAAAAGGTTTGTGTGAGAGGTTTGTTGGCGGGAAAAGGAGAAACAGCAGGGTGTTTATTTAAGGAGTTGCCTAGTAAAAGAACATACCTTAAAAGTATCAATGATATAATTATTTAATTTAATATTTCATTACCTCAGCAATTTCTGTAACCCACAACAGGGGAAATTTGTTAATACCCAAACGATGGGTCACAGACTGATATAAGCAATGCTAAGAGGGTCATCTGTACGATGTCACTACTTGGTCTCTTGCATAAAGTTTTCCCTTTGCAACCGTAAACAAGAACTTGCCCCTCCCAAGAATTATAATTCTTGGGAGGTATATCTTTTGTATAAATAATTATCTACATAAAAAATATATACTTATTCCTAATTAATAATTCACTGGTACAAGGATACTAAAAATAATTAAATTCAAACATCTTTTACTTTCCTACCACTTATTTCATACAATGTTATTAACTTTATACCAAATATAATCCTGTAGGTGACTGGAGAGTTTTGTCATTCCCTGACTGATCTATCTAAAGCCCGTCTACGCTGATCTTCTTCTCTGGAGGTATGAACAGTTGCAAGCTTTCTTAAATTTCACCTGCAGCTATCCATTAACTCATAAACATACTTACCTACCCTCCTTCTGATCTGCATTAACTGTGACTACTCGGATGCTATGTTACGAAACCTTTGTTTGGAGGCCTTACCTGGAACCACGCGCCTTCTTTTAAGACTGTTACTGCTTTCCCCCAATCTACTTTAGATTCAGGTTTGGGTAAGAAGGGTCCAATACCTGTTACCTTCCTACCAAATAAAAAAATTCTGCTGGGCTCTTACCTAGCTTGCTATGTACTACAGTCCATTGCACCTATAGAAAACTAAATACTGATGATTTCCGTAAATGATGAAGATTATGTACATGGATTTTTCATTACAAAACATAAACACAAATATTGAACAGTTGAACTTACCAAAATTATCAAGCGGGCAGTTGACATCTGGCGAGAAGCCTAAAAACAATAGACAAAAGAAAAATATATAAGTAAATATATTTGTTCTATTAGGTCAAGATATGTGTCCAATAAATTTTAAATGAATTTCTAATGGTTTAGAAAAACTGGTGACAAATAAAGACATGTTTAGCTGGTTTAGAAGTAACATTTAGTGACGTTCTTACCAGCATACTTTACTTATGCAAACAATAGATATCTGTCAAGACACAATAAATGGTTTATGTAATAAAAAGTCTCTCAACATACGCCAATGCCAACGACTCGAAACTAGCATGAGTCAAAATGACATACTGATTACTCTTGAACAGGCCTAATGTTCCATCTTTAAAAAAACTAAAACCTAAAATAAACAGATAATACACATTCAAAGAACTCTTCTATCTACATTTTGGTAAAATGGCATGCTTACGAACAATGGTATTGATAAAATTTTATCAGCTGCAAAATTATTTCTCCAAGTTAGAAACCTCGTTTGGATTTCAAGCCAGTTTAGTTGAGAATTACTTGTTGAGAGCAAAAATCTCAATATTATTTTTGGCAGTTAATATAGTCACATTTCATGAAGTTTGCGTCTGTATCAAGTTAATCAGAACCCTTGTCAGGTGTTTTAAATACCGTAACCCGCTACTTTGATGTACTTTTCATTTTTAAATTACACCAGTAAACTGATTTCAAATTTGTTTTTGCAATTTTTATCTCCAAATTAGGTGCCATCATTCAATGAATTCATGCTAACTCACGGTATTTTGCAACTCTTTGTTTACAACCATTCTTCTTTTGCAAATACAGAATTCACTAACTAGCAGTGCTAATGAAACATTTGCAGGTGCTAGACCACTGATATCTAGACTACCTAGTCTAAATATCTGTCTATTTTGCTAATCAGATGTACCACTGAAACACTCAGTTTTAAATATCACTTTACTAATGACCACTGAATGTATTAGTGGACATATAACAACAAATATTCCACAGTTATTTACCTCTTATAATGCTAAAAATCAAAATTAAAGGCATTATTAAAGGCACTGAAATATGTTAAAGTTCCATCGCACTGTTGAAATATAGTGAGTTTTCATTAGTCAAGTTGCTCTCATGATTGGGAACACGATTTTGAATATCTTCAATATCTTTGCTATAGCAAAATAATTTCCAAGCGTAACTATTTGAAAAAGTATGTTAGTTTTAATCATAGTCTTTCAAAACAATTGAATTTCCATCAACTATTGTTTCATCAAAGCAACTATTTGGCTTACATCCTACACGTTTCATGTATGTAAGACAGAAACTGAGGGCTTAAAAGTTTTTCAGCACTGAATATTTAGTGGTTGTTGTGTCAATATCAGGGACAACTCACCTTCAGCTGGAGCAGCACCATACTTCCCTGCATTAATAACCAATGCACCTGAGACTTTCTTTGAATTCATTAGCATTTTCATAACTTCTCTACAAATGCAATAAAATAAGTAGCATTAATATCACATACACCAAACTATTAGTATTTCTCACCCCACAACCCAAAATCCTTCCTTATCCAAGAAATTTCTTTCTTTTCACAAAACATTTCAAAACCATTGCAATTGTGATGCAACTACAAAAATGTGTTTTCATCATTTGCTATTTTTGTACAAGGAAAATATAAATTTACGCTTACAAATGTTATCTTTTCAGTGTGCTTACATTTATTCTGCTGCATTAGTCTTAATACTTTAGCCTGAAATAGTTTTTAATCTTCCTTTAAAACCTGGTGTTTCAAAGCAAAACAAAAAAATGCCATAGATAAAATTTCTAGCTATAAAAAGTTGGCTATAAAACAAATCACACCCAATTTTCTCAAAATTGTGTTAATACAATTCTATATGAATAATTTCAAATTATTTTGAACCACTGTTTTTTTCCATATTTCATAAATGCAACTTATAATGTTCTACAAAAGCTGAGTCCCTATTTTCCTCCAAAATTGAAGTGGACTAAAATTTTGATGTTAAGCCTAATGTGTTTGCTGCTCCTCTTGAGGAATGTTTATCACTGTGGCTACTTGGGTTCTTATTTTCTCCAGATCTTTTGTGCCGTTCTTATATTTAATGAACTAAAAAGTCTGCTTCTAGAAAGGTTGGTCATTTATCATACTAAAAAGTACCCTACTGCAGAAATACCAAACCTTGAGTCTTGATTTCAGGAATTTCCAAAAGAAAATAGTAACAACAAAATCAAATGACAAAACAGGTATAAATTCACTCATTTCAGCAATACAGCCTGCATAAGTAGCCACACCCTCTCTCCCAATCATCCTGGGAAGGTTTCTTGCTGCAAAGACTGGTATGACGCTGGTTTTGCTTTTTTCAACAAACCGTCACAAAAATTTTCTTTGTAAAAAATGCTGCCCTCTGTCAACATGCAAATTTTTCTACTACCAATACTGACAGTTGTCTATCTGACATGTTTGGCTTAAACTCTGTCCTGGCTTTCTGACAACACTGAAGATTCTCTCTACAATTCTCTACAAGATTATCTCTACAAAATTTTGTCTCCAATGCTGTGTGGAATAACTAATACCACCATCACCTTTGCCAGAAGACCAAATTTGGCGTTGCCATCACATGCCATAATGCTTCCAATGCCATGCCATACTTTGTCCATTCTTCTCTTTTCATTAGCACCATAAGTGACCTCATGCTGAAAAGGTCCTACTTGATACTTGGATGAACTGTAGCTGAGGTTTGTCCTGTTTATTGCCATCAACCAATAGGTCAGGGCATTTTGTAATGAAGAATTCTACTTCAGAAAAAGATTGATTTTCACCTCAACATCAGCAACCTTGGTATTGGCATGCAAAGCAGATTTTCATTTTCAAGGGGAATTTGGTCAGAATATAGCCACAAGCATTCATTCATTCACTTACTCATTCATTATCCTTTTTAAGTCATTGAGACATGTCAGACGTGTGCGTGACTTGCAGCCATCTTTAACAAGTTCTTCCTTTTAAACACCCCATTTAACATTGTAATGATATTTGCAGTTATTTCCATTGCCAGAGCTTGAATAATAGCTGTCAGTTTGGTTCCTGCACAACTGTATTTGGCTGGAATATTTCAGTCTGTTAAGACCTTTGTAAACAAAGACCACAATAGTCTGCACACACAATCTGCAAATTGTGCCCCACCCCCAATATTGTACAGTATGCTCAAATAACTGAAAGGTCAGTTTTCTGACTAAAAAAATTTTTAAACAGAAGCATTCTTGATTTTACCTTAGCAAAGTCTGCATATTTTTTCCTGGTAATATGTCTCCTGCAGTTGTTTCTCTCACAGTGTGAAATAAAAAAATCTGTCACAAAAAGTGCAATGACAATGTTGTTCTAATCATGAAGAATCTAACACCGGGCATGTTTTTTGTATTCTTTCCTATATTTTTTAAAAACTCTTTGTTTCTTTGAAGGTTGTCCAGCCATAATGAAGCACTAGTTTTACTACATGAATTTCTCAATCAGCACAGACCATATGACAAGTTGGATGAAAAGTTAATTGTCTGCACTCAATCTTCAATACTTAAACATTACTAAACCAATGACAAACAAAAATCTTTAGATTTGATTCACAAAGAACAATCCAAACACATTCATGATATAATGCAACAATCTTTTTAAAGAATGAAGTCAGACCACCAAGTGACTAGACTGGTTATCAGATATCAGATCATTCAACCAGAAAAGCTGCAATATTCAACATGCTCAATGTAAAACTACTCAAATGTCAACCTGGAACTGGAACTGAGATACAACTGCAACTGGAACCGGTGTACACATAAATTATTTGGCACTCTTCCTACTGGCACAAAAGTAAAAATCTACCCCCAAAAATTTATGGTCAGATAATTTCCCATTTATCTGGAATTTTTTATGATTGATCCAAACAGGAATTTAACCCTTAAACAGGAAATAATCCTTCTACAAAATCCAGAAAGGTTGGCATCTCTACTACTGCCTGAGTCCATTTCGTATCTCTATAAACCTATCATCCAACCTTTTACCTAGTACTGTTGTCACTCCTGGATAAGTGCTACATTATCTCATCTTGCTGTTCTTGATCAAGCTAAAAGACATGTTTGTAACTTGATAGGGCTAAATCTTGCTGCTGCTCTTTAACCTTTCTTTAATCAATGAAATGTGGCTTGCCTTCATCTTTCATATAGGCATTATCATGGAAAGTGTTCTGGCATATTTTTAACTCAGTTTTTTTTACAATCTATGACTTATTTCTCTTAACATCTTTATCCTTATGCAGTTGTTGCCCCTAATTGTATTAATTTTTCTATGAATGTATTTCCCCCTTGGATGGCTAAATTGTGTAACTTTAGCTTCTGAACACTTTCCTCCATCATATGACTTAAATATTTTGAAATATAAGACAAACTCTTATCTTCTTGGCTTAACATTTTTATTGTCTTTTCCATACACTCATGGTTTATGGTTAAGAACCACACATGCTTTGTATGGTTCTTAACCACCCCAACCCCCAAACAACACATCCTAAATAACTCTTTGTGGTCAGTTTGTTTTAAGTCTTTAACAAAAAAGGAGGTGCTACACAAAGGAGAGTTAACTTATATCTTTGCTAAAAATAGAGTAAGTCATATGTGAGAGCATCCATTTAACCTCAAGAACTTATTTGAGAAAGCTAGCCTGCCAATGATTTATATGCAAATATTTTGACATACAAATATCTAAGGATTATAATGACAAAACCCTGTACACATAGCTTGGTCTAAAAGTCTGAATGATACATTTGAACACTGTGCTCAAGGTCAAAATATGGATTTAATGAGGGTTCTGAGCTTAGAAAAAACAATACTCACTACAACATCAACAAAAGCAACAAATTCAGACAAAGAAACAAAGAATGTTACAACCTGGTTAAAATAACCTATCCAATGCACTGGTTAATGTCATACATGTAGGAATGATGCATAGGTAAGAAAATTAAACTTCAAAATATCATTATAATAGTTTTAAAAAAACTTACTCAGTGAATAATTCTGATGTAATAAGAGGACAATAGGGAGTGTGTGGCCCTTTCTCAACCAACCATTTTATATCTTCTTCTGACTTTATGAAATGTACAGTTCCTGTGTTCCCATTCATCTTTGCTGTAACAACAAACATTGAATAAAAAAATAGAATCATTGTGTACATATATATAACGTTGATCAAACAAGAAAAAACTAAATGATATTTGTTACTTAAAGTTTCATGTTATTGCACTCTTCAGACAAATTTCTGAAGAAAATTGTGAATTTTTATATGCAAGAGTTTCGTCAAAGGTAATTAAGTATCATTACAATATTTTATAGATGGCAATTATAACATGATAGATGGAATGTTATTTTAACTGATAGAATGCACATTGGAATGTTATTTTAATGCCTTGTGAATTTGTTTCTATGTCTGCATTTGCTGATGAGTTCTGTTCGTTTGTTTAACAGTCCCCTGGTTCAGCATGTACGATCATCACTTTTTCTGTCATGCATAGGTTGCATAATTTTGATCCATTTTTATATGGCCTTGCTCGGGCTGCGATGTTCTATTCGAGAGTGTAATCTTTATTTTCCTCCTTTACCTTCCAAATCAATTTTGATAACTCGGTTTCATTGCGATACTTTGCATTCCAGAATGCTTTCATTTGGTTGTTGTATCAAATTTTAAATTCTCCTTTGCAGAGACCATAGTACGTTTCCATTTGGTTGTTGTTTCTGGCATCTGATTTGTAGATGATATCAGTTGCCAAACAATCACCTTTTAACGGGCATGATTCTTTTACGTGGCAGTTGCAGTTTTGTTGTTCTGGTTTATTCCCAGCATTTAAAACTTTTGAATTGTGACCCTTTATGAGGTTTTGCATCTTGGTGGTACAGTAGTAACTTATCTTCAAGGTCTTTTTGTTGAATATTATATAATATTTGTGTTCCTTTTGGAAGTGCTTGTTTACAATTTTCAAAAACGCGCTACCGATATTCATTTTTACATTGCGACTAAATGGTCGATTAAACCAAATTATCTTTCTTGGTCAGTTTCTTTGATTGTTTTGTTTTTTGAATGACATCTTGTAGTTAAAGCCACTTGAACTTAGTGCAGTTTCATATTATGTTTTGGTGTCATTAAACACTTGCTCATTGCACGAGGTTTCAGATATTCGTTGGTTTACTATATCAGGAATTGCGGTTAAAATGGACTTAAGATGGTTGAGTTGATGTTTACATATAAGTGGTCATTGCCAGGCTTTCTGTATGGTTTGTACATTCTATCTGAGATGTTAAATGAGACGTCTAAAAAATCAGTTTCAATGAGGTTGGTATCGGTAGTGATTGAGAGTTTTTTTTTAATGTAGCAATGGTTTCTAGTCTTAATTTGTCCATTTTTGGTCCAGTTGCATTTAGCATGGCAGCAAGTCCATCATCTCTATATAAACCCAGGTGGTGCTTGTTCATCAAGTTGCTTGGATTATTCAACAGGTAGAATCCTACAATTTCACAAGTTTCAGCTCCATCATAGGATCCCAATGTAACGTCGAACAATACACTTCCTTTTTTAATCCAGTCACTTCTCTCATTTCTTGTCCCGAGCCTATATTCTCCAACTATTCTGACCATTTTGTCTTTATCTTGACAAACTTTTGCATTCAAATCTCCCATAATAATGATGACATCTTGTGAGCTGTATTGTCTTTTTGCTGTGTCTAATGTATCATAAAACTTATCAATTTCCTCCTCACTACTTTCTGACTTGGTGTGTATACCATTATTACACAGATATTGAAGGGTTTTCCTTTAAGCATCACTAGCATCAGACAATCTGGCATTTCCCAGTGCCCTATCACACAACTGGCTCTCTCTTTGTCCATAATAATTCCTACCCCATGCTCATGTTTTCAGAAAAGATAACTCTATAGTCATCTATAATGAAATCTCCTGTGTCAACCCATCTTGTTTCACAAATTCTGAGTATGTTAACATCCAAACACATTATCTCTTGCTTTACATTCTCCAACTTCCCAGCTTGGAGCAGATGCAGACAGATGCTTGATGGCGGTCAGGTGCTACCTATCACACATAGCCCTCCTTGCTGATCGAGGGATCAATAACTCTAGATGTGACCCCTTTCGCATTGTTTTCTTTTCTCTTTAAGCTATGCATAATGATGATTTCTTGGCAAGGATAAGACAGTGGCTTACCATTACCTTCTGTCTAGTGTTTTTATTGAGACACCATCTCTAGTTAGCACCCTCCATATCTACATGCAGTGAGATGGGGTGACTGGTTTAGTAACCGACCACTCGACCATGGAAAAAGTAGTAATGGTTTACATGGTACCAGAAGCAGGCTTAGCCTGACCTGATGCCTAAACACCTTGTGCACCCACTATTTAACCCATAGATGGGACCCTGACAGGTACTACTACATCAGGTCAGGGTAAACCTGGGAGTAATGACAATTAAGGGGTGACTCCACACNGGCTTACCATTACCTTCTGTCTAGTGTTTTTATTGAGACACCATCTCTAGTTAGCACCCTCCATATCTACATGCAGTGAGATGGGGTGACTGGTTTAGTAACCGACCACTCGACCATGGAAAAAGTAGTAATGGTTTACATGGTACCAGAAGCAGGCTTAGCCTGACCTGATGCCTAAACACCTTGTGCACCCACTATTTAACCCATAGATGGGACCCTGACAGGTACTACTACATCAGGTCAGGGTAAACCTGGGAGTAATGACAATTAAGGGGTGACTCCACACCCCCAAAAACTTCAGAACTCCCAAACTGAAGCCTTGTCACCAGATGTAGTTTAATGTCATATCCAGGACCGTGCCATTCATTAAGGAAGGCAAAAGGTCAAGGAAAATGGTACTAGCATCAAAAGGAAAACATGCTTCGGTCAGCTGGCATTATGCTAGTTAACTGTTTTAGAAGTAGGTATTAACCATTAGTATACTGACATTATTAAAAAAGGTATTATGCTTCAGACATACCATTCTCCTGTTGGTTTGTATTTAAGCTGTGACACACCCTCTGTATCTCACTGGCCACCATCCTCTTGATTATGCAAATCAGAAGTAGAGCTTTGATGGTCAAATGGGGCATATTTATTGGTTAATTCATGAGCAGGTATTACCATAACTTGTAATACCATAACCTTGCAGGCATGAAATTGTAATTACTTTAATCAGAAACAGTAAGAACAAATTGTCACCAAAAACTTACAACTGTTGCAACTTATCCTCAAACCAGGCCTTTAAACTATCCAATTTGTGTGTTGTTGTTTTTTATAGCAAACATCTTTGTGGCCAGCAGTCATAATGACACTATAAACTATTAGTCTAATGGCAATTTCTTTGGGGGAAAATATTTCCAACTTTTTGTCCAAATAGTAAAATCAAAAATTAATTACATTGTGTTCCTCATGCCTTTAGCATTCTTTAAATCCAGTTTATATACTGCCCATCCCTCTTGACTGAAGTTATATTGAGGCTTTGTCAAGAAACAAATGATGTGAATTCATAATGTTAATCTTTGTAAAGAGGAGCCATGTCTTAGTGGTTAGTGCAATTGCACTGTAACCAGGAGGTTCCAGGTTCAATTCCTTGAGTGGGCAAAAAGACTTGGGAACTTTCCAAAAAGAAAAAGGCATTGGTCAGCATCTGGATGGGCATCCAGTAAAGAAATTCCTTACTGGCACAAACAGGTATCGTCTGAGCTGACACCAGTTACTGGGGAAAATGACATTAAAACAAAATAAAGAAAAAAACCCATGTAAACTCCTATGATCCAAGATTTCTGCTCTTTGTTGCTTATTCTTAACCACTTTCTGAAAAACATAATAAGTGGGCAAAAGCCAGGCATGCAATCGGCAAATTTGGAGAGTTATACAGTGAAGTGTCTCTTAATGTCTTATCAAGACCACAAGATACTGATCCATACCATACTGCACTTGCTTATTTATAAGCCTACATTTTTCCATCATTAAGTACAAATGGTAGTGGTGTTTGATTCTTGTTTACAATGTCTTTTACTTACTAAAACCATGTCTGTGGGTACACAAAATTTTGGAGAGGAAATTTCTTATAGCTGCAACCAAATGTCAGTTTGTCTAATGTGTGCCTTCCTTCATTTAGTCTTCTAATATCATAACTTATATCAGGCCCAACAAGATTAACAAATATAATTAATAAAATTTGTACTGATTGAAATTACTTGCAATGCAATGTCAGACTCTTCTCACATGACACAGGAACACAAGATACCTCTTTGGTCCCTGTGTCATGTGATGGCTATTTGAATTAGGTAAGGGTCCTGACATATCACAATCTTTGAGTAATAGAGTGAAAATACTCCATGGGACAGAAAAATCATTTAAATTAAGGAGGTAGCTGAGTCATGGAGAGCTTTGAGTAATAGAAAGTTGAGTTATAGAGTCTACTGTTTTTCTATCCTGTTACTTTTAGCTCTGGGTCAATTTAGAAAGACATGTTACATAAAATAATATATATATCTAATGAAAAGAAAAGTGCAAATATGTGAAAATAGCAAACTTACAGGTACAACCAATCTGATGAGTAGCATTTGTCAACAGAACACATGGTTGAAAGTTGTTCAAATTTTTGTATATTTTATCTTCTATTTTGTCACCTACAAAAAAATAGCAGTTTATGAGTTAATACATGGTGAAAAGCCACTGTTTAATCCCATTACATTTATTCTATTTTACTTCAAAATATTATCAAATGATAACAATAAAACAAGAATAAATACAGAAATCAGAAAAAAGAATCATAAACCAAATTGTGATTTGAAACTTTAAGATGTGTATCCTCAAGTAAATTTAAACTTTAAATACCAACTTAATTTCTGTCTAACTGAATTTTTACCTTCTTACTGTTCATTGCAACTCCAATTACAAATGCATTATCACTGCCATTGGGATTTCAAAAAGTAAAGGAAAATAGCTCATTAGGTGTCTTTTGACCCTTGTCACAATAGGTAACAAAAAGGCGGGTTGCAATCATTATCATCATACTTTTCATTACCATAATAAAAATTATGATATCCTATTTTTTTAATCTCCATTACTTGTCATTCCTGCAAAGTTATTACCAGCATTAGTATTTATACTACACATAACTAATTTTATAGTTTCATATAGAAACAGTACAGAATACATGCTTTAAATTACATTTGTATTGCTAAAAATTCATTGTAGTTTCCATACTTTCCATAAATCCTGTACTTCATGTATTTACTTAGGATATCACAAAATCCCCAGCTCCACATTCTTACTGTATATAAAATACTTATGCCATACAGTTTTAAAAGCAATTAGTCAACTATCCCAAATTTTCACCAGAATTTCATTTAAAACAACCATAGTTCTTCTTCAGTTAGAGCCAAAGTTGTAAAATATATTAGACAATGACAATTCTCACTATGTTGCCTGATTGGAGATCTGGAAGAGGGTGGTTGCTGATTGGTTTGGCTGAAGAAGCTTCTTTCACTTGATGAGTTGTCACATTAGTGGCAATTGTTGGTAAGAGAGTATGAGGCAACCAGTTGAAGAATATATCAGCATGAGATGGTATACTGTTGCTAAGAGGTGTGGTTTTCAGGTTAAGAAGTGCAAGATGGATATCTTCACTGTTGTATTTTCCCTTCTTCACAGTTCCCTTGATTGTTTGGATTGTACACTTGATAAGGCCATTACTTTGTGGGTACTTTACAAAAGTTGGCATAATCTTTTCCACTAAACTCTGGACCATTGTCAGAAATAATTTAGAGTTTCGAAAGGGTTGCCCAGAGGAATTGCTATATGCAGATGACCTGGTTCTCTCCTGTGAGACATTGGATGGTCTACTTGCTAAATTAGAGACTTGGAAGAAGGGTTTGGAAGGTAAAGGTTTGAGAGTGAACATGGGCAAGACAAAAGTGATGGTCAGTGGTTGCAATTTAGGAAAGCCATTGGAGAAAGGAAAGTTTCCCTGTTCAGTCTGTGGGAAGGGAGTTGGGAGCAACTCAATCTATTGTGGTACTTGCAAGCACTGGGTACATAAACGGTGCAGTGGAATAAAGGGCAAACTGACAGAAACTAACCGTTTTAGCTGCAAGAGGTGCAAAGAAGGAGAGGCAACCTGTGACTTAGACCTACATAAAGTGCATTTGGAGGATGAGGATATTGAAGTTGTCCAGAAGTTTTGCTACCTTGGTGACACCCTTGGAGCTGAGGGGGGAGCTGGTGCAAGTGTTACAGCAAGGGTTAACAGTGGATGGAGTAAGTTCAGGGAGCTGATGCCATTGTTAACCAGCAGAGCTCTGCCATTACCTACCAAAGGTAGAGTCTACCAGGCATGTGTACGTAGCACAATGATGTATGGCAGTGAAACTTGGCCAGTGAAAGCTGAAGATGTCAGCCGCATGGAGCGGAATGACATGAGAATGATAAGATGGATGTGCAACGTAAGTCTAAAGGACAGGCTCAGTTCTAATGAACTCAGAAGGAGATTGAATCTGGACAGTATTGGCAGCTGTATGCAGAATAGGAGGCTTCGTTGGTTTGGTCATGTGGAGAGAATGGACAAGAATGCTTGGACAAGTAGATGCAGAACAATCAAGGTGGCAGGAACCACTGGCAGAGGAAGACCAAAGAAAACATGGGAGGAAGTGATAAGGATGGATCTGAAACAAAAAGGTGTCAGCAGAGACCTAGTGAAGGATAGGATAACTTGGAAGTCAATTTCAAGAAATCGTCCAACACATGCTAGCATGTAAACCGGACGTTAAACCGAATATGATGATGATGATGATGAATTTACTTTGGAGTTTCATATTCTGCAAAAATAGCTTTAGTATTTTGAATGCCTGAATTGCTTTTGACATTGGAAAGCTGGTAGACATCAAAATAGTCAGTTTTATAGCCAATAATCACAAGGTATAGTTTATTACATAAGTGAAATAGGTTGGTATCATCTTAATGTCAGGGTATCATTGGTATACTTTCATGAATCAGTGGTTCACTGCATTGCTGGTTGTGGAACTGCTGGCACTTACTACAAGTGATGATGGTATCTTTGAGTTGTCCATCCAGACCTGACCAATCACAAGCAGAAAGCTTTCAATTCCATCTCTATGACATCAAAGTGACCTTGATAAATAATGTGAAGCATCTCTTTTCTCATGTTGGCATGCCTGGTGATGCAGTTACCTTTGAGGAGAAGCTGTTGTGTGATTGATAGTTTACTTGAAAGGTATGGTATGGACAGATGGATAGATCTACCTAGGAATGGCTGTTCTACCAGAAATTTTGGATGTGTTGAACAAGTGTAGTCAATACATTATCTTTGGCAGTTTCTTGTTGAAACTGGAGGAAGCACCTGTCACCCATTGCAATGTTGGTGAGTAAACAAAAGCAAATAATTCTATGTTCGATATTCCAGGTGTACCATCTGGGAGTCCAGTTCAACTAAGTCTGTCAGTGACAAATGCATCTTTTCCTTTTTGGAAATTCATGGTAAAGTCATAGCACTGAAGTTGAAGGAGGACACCTTGGAACTGAGCTGGTGCATTAGATAATGTTTTGTTGCATATCAACTTCAATGGCTAATGGTCATTATAAATACTGAAGTGTTGCCCATAAACATATTTATGGAAATTTTCACAAGCAAAAACTACAGATAAGGGTTCTCCCTCTAGTAGATAGCAGTTCGATTCTGACAGATTAAGAGGTCAAGATGCAATGGCAACTGGTCACCAAGCACTACCATGTTGTTGTCCAAGCAGGGCACCCAATCCCAACTGTGATTAGTTACAGGATAATGTGTTCCATGGTTGAAATGAAAATATTTAAAAATAGACTGAAAGAAATCATTATTTTGAGCTTTTCAACAACTTCAACTTGGGGTGTATCAAAATACCAGATAATCTTTTTTTCAAGTAAGGAGCACTGTGAAGCAGTTACATCTTGTACATTAGTAATAAATTTTTCAAGATAAATGACCCTGCCAAGGAATCACTACAGTTCTTTAATTGGATGACATCTACAATTCTGAATTGACAAATTTCACTTGCAGAGACAGATAATATCATAAGGCATGAGAAGAAATCAAAAGCATTGAATTTGTGTATTGAATGTGAAGAGTTTGGACCTTTTTTATCTAGTGTTACTTGCATGTATGTTGTAATTGATCTAATTTTGTAAAACATTTGTGATATGATTCCTTAAGTTGTCCATAACTTGTGGTGATGACATTTGATGGTTTGTTGTGGTTCTGAAAATCAAGGCAGATATGGAGTGAGCCATTTGGTTTGTCTACAACAACAAGTGAACAAGCCAAGTCAGTCAGTTTAGTAACAGGAGCAATTATACCCAAATCTTGCATATATATATATATATATATATATATATATATATATACCCAAATATTCCTTTTATATTTTTGGACAGAGAGGAATTGGTACATTTTTACATGCATCAAGTACTAGTGGTACAGATAAGTCAACAGCTATGTGGTAGGGCTGTTCCAGAGATATTTATTCACAAACTGTCCTTAAGCTCGAAAAGAGAATCATTGTATGGGTTGACAGTGTTTAAACAATTTACTAAATTTAATCAACAGCTAGTTTGTAGACTAAGAATAGCTGTGGAACTTCCCTCCATTACAATCAGCAGAACAGGAGAATTCTTCCCTTTCTAAATATAAAAGCAATACAATTACCAGTGACTTTGATTAGAAAGGTATTTTAGGCAGTGGTTCTGGCTTTGGATTTGTGGAGTTTTGATGGCTTTGGGAGTCAATGATACACTGTAACTGGCAATACACTACCTTTATCACCACCAGTGTCAAACTTGTATGATACTGATGCCCAGCTGGTGTTAAGGTTGATTTCCCATTGACTAGGAAATGTTTTAGTGACATAATCAGGGCCATACATTGTCTTGTCGGCATTTTCAAATGACAATGACATTTACTAGTAAGCAGTCTGAATGTGACAGAATTATAGGGGTATCAAGTTAATGAGCCACTCAATAAAGCTTTTTGAAAGGATCATAGAGACCAGACTCAGGAACTTAGTACACATTGGCAATGAGCAGTTTGTCTTTGTAAAGGGCAGATCTACAACAGATGCAATTTTCATGCTGAGACAACTGCAGGAGAAATACAGAGAGGGACGGAAAGAACTCCACACCATTTTTATAGATCTAGAAAAGGTGTATGACAGGGTACAGAGGGAGGAAGTATTCTACTGCATGAGAAAGAAACAGGTACCAGAAGGATATATCAGAATAGTCAAGGACATGTACCAGGACTCCACAACTGAGATACAGTGTGCAGTTGGTCGATCCACCCCCTTCGAACTGAGAGTGGGCCTACACCAAGGTTCAGCACTCAGCCCCTTCCTATTTGCAATAATCATGGATTGCTTAAAAGAGGGAGTTAGAACACAAGCGGCCTGGCAAATGATGTTTGCAGACAATGTGGTTATATGTTCTAAGGATAGGGCCAGATTAGAGGAAGACCTGGAGAGCTGGAGAGATGCCCTGGAAAGCGTAGGGATGAAGATATCCAGGAGCAAAACTGAATACATGTGCCTGAATGGGGAAGAAACTGGTACAATCAGGATGGATGGATGCCCACTCCCTAGGGCCCACCAGTTCAAGTACCTAGGGAGCACTCTCTCTGAAGATGGAACCTCAGAGGCTGAATTGCAAAGATGGATACAAGCAGGATGGGTGAACTGGAAACGCTTGACTGGAGTCCTTTGCAACTCAAAAGTCCCCAGAAAAGTCAAAGGCAAGCTACAGATAGCAATCATGCAACCTGCTATGACCTACACCACAGAAATCCTACCACAGACCAGAAACCAAGAGAGGCGAATGAAAGCAGCTGAAAACAAAATGAATTGTATCAGCTGTGGGAGGACTAGAAAAGACCATGTCAGGATGGAGAGAGTCAGAGTAGCATTGGGGATAGGAAGCGTAATTGGCAAATTCCAGCAAGGAAGGCTGAGATGGTTTGGACATGTACGAAGAAGGGACGAGGATTATGTTGGGAAGAGAGTAATGGAGATGGTCATACTGGGGAAAAAGAGATGGGGAGGTCCAAAGAGAAGATGGAGTGATAGTGTTAAGATGACATGAAGCGAGTAGGCATCTCGCCAACTGAAGCCCAAGACAGGTCGAGATGGAAGAAGTTTTCATTGGAGTCTGAGGAGGAAGTGATCTTTCATTTGACTTCATACAGTTACTTCCACTATTTTTTATTGTTGTTGCAGTTGTTGCATAATGGTCCTTTCTTGCAACATTTTGAGAAGTGCTCCTTGTGTTGGCAGCTGTTGCAAATCTTAGAATAGACTAGACAAGACCCACTTGGATGGAAACCAGCACAAATTTTGTATTTGTTTATCACTGTTGGTAGAAGTTGGCCTTTCATCTTTTTACTTCATTGACTGTGTTTGGTGCTTGGCCACTTTCCTAGTACAACAATTAGCAAGAACTATTTCCAAGGTAACGTTACTGTCCCTTAATAAACATTCTTGGAGTTTTTTCATCTCAAGCATGATAATAATCGTCTTTAATTAGAGAATCACAGAGGATTCCAAATTCACAATCTTCTCTGTAGTCAATAAACTAAAATATATCACACAATGAAATGAAAAATTATTTAGACCCAAAATTTATCATTATCTCGATGTGTACAGATCATGAGTTCATTATAAATCATTTTTGTGGAGTGTCTATTACACACAGCGCATGTCCTATTATATTGTTTAAGATGTCGAAACGATAAAAAATTAGTGGTTACATCATGGTGACTAAAGTTATAAAAAAATGCATAACGAATGTTATCACTAAAAACCAATTACATCATCCTCAGCAACTCACTAGATTCTATTTTTGTACATTATTCTATAGGCCTTTATTTTTTATGAAATCACAAGAAAAATTATGGAAAATGTTTAGTGGCCTACCGTAGATGGCACAGAATTCAATTATCAGCAAAAGTAAAGGGATTTAAGATTAATAATCAGAGATATATGAATGTATAATTTACCATGGCATCAAAACCAAGGTTACGTTTATTACTTGATAAATTTATTAAAAATGTGCCTATCTGTACACAGAACCTAACTTGGTCCACTGGAATTGAATCGTTTGAACGGTTTTTAAGTTCTGTTAACTGTTCCAGACAAGTTTTTTTGTAATACGATAGCCAGAAACTCAGTGGGTTTTTTTATCAAAATGAAAGAAAAAAATTCCCAAAATTGGCAATTTCCAGCCCTTCCGCAATCGTTTCATGATTACTGTGGACAAAATCAAGAGTTTATTGGGCGCATTTATCTGAAAATTCTTTCGTTCTCTCATTCAACTGTTGATGGTTTACCATAATGCAATTAAAATAGAATCATACTTACATTTAATATATGTCACAAATGCATAAATGATTGTTGCCAGGGCCAATATTTCACTCTTACCGGTAAAAACTTTTAACGGAGAAGCGGCCATGATAACATATTTTGAAACGGGTATTCTAATCTCTCACAACGAGGCAGGAAAAAATTGATGTCAAGGCTCCTGACCCCCTGTGTTTATCTTCCTTGGAACCCCAAAACATGGAAAATAGATTTGTTGTTTGAAACCATGACAGTTAGATCAGAAACGGCTTTGCAGGTACATACTTGATTTTTCATAGCCTCAGACAGTTGTTTTTATTCTTTTAAAATAATAATATCGAATTCCATTTATCTAGATCATTCCTGTTGTGTTTTCTCAGGTCTTAGCCTATTTTTAGCTTTTGCGCAATAACGAATATTATTTCGTATCGCACAAGAAGTCGGGTTTTATTAGTTGTCACAGCCCCACTGCAACCAAGAGGTTCAGGGTTTTATTCCACGAGTAGAAAAAACTTTCTAATTATACAAAATGCAATTAATTGGTGTCGAGCAGGAAATTCCTCACTACTTTGCTGGGTCTTATTAAAGTTTAAACGGACGTTAATACTATTAATGTCCGGGAAATTAATATAGTTGTATAATAGATCTTCGCCAGAGGTGGGCCCCACGCTTCAACCTTATCATTACCATTATTATCATCATTAGGATGGGGAATAGAGCGAATTTTTTTGTTAAAGATAAATTTTTGCAATTTCTTTTAATTTACTATTTTCCTTTTTAAAAAACCTTTTTTACATAAACAGTTTTGAATACTGGAATACAGTTTAATATTAACATGCCTTTAGAAATCAACATTCTTTACCCAATGTTGTTATCAGAGAAATAGTTGTCGTAATAGCTTTTTAACAGATAGAAAAGGTGAAGTCTTATGTAAAGCATATTCTTTAAGATGGTACTGCCCAAGAAATGGCAAAGTGCCAATGATAAATGTGAGTCCACTGAAGTACGTGATTACTATAGTGGTTATAAATGTGTGTATTTAGTGTGCACAGCGACCCAAGAGGTATCTTGTGTCCTTGTGTCATGTGAGAAGAATCTGACATTGTATTGCAAGTAATTTCAATCAGTACATATTTTATTAATTATATTTGTTAATCTTGTTGGGCCTGATATAAGTTATGACATTAGAAGACTAAATGAAGGAAGACACACATTGGACAAACTGACATTTGGTTGCAGCTATAAGAAATTTCCTCTCCAAAATTTTGTGTACCCACAGACATGGTTTTAGTAAGTAAAAGACATTGTAAACAAGAATCAAACACCACTACCATTTGTACTTAATGATGGAAAAATGTAGGCTTATAAATAAGCAAGTGCAGTATGGTATGTATCAATATCTTATGGTCTTGATAAGACATTAAGAGACACCCACTTATTATATTTTTCAGAAAGTGGTTAAGAATAAGCAACAAAGAGTAGGAATCTTGGGCCATAAAGTGCAAAATGCATTCCAATCCAATGTGTGGTGTGATAAAACAATGATTAAAAATTGATTGTTTAACAGTGGGAAAACTTTATTATAAACATTCCAATAACTGGCTAAACAAGAAAAATTTTGATTGCTGATGTGCATCAAGCACAACAAATGGACAACATGAAATCTCTACAGTATTTAAGAAGAAAAGTACTGAATTTGTTAATATACCCCGGGTTGTACCAGTCGTGTTCAACGTTTTCATATTTCTTTTCATAAGTCATTCAAAGATGCAGTTAGGCAAGAATTTGAGAGGCATCTTGAGGAGAATCTGCAATGGTGTAGGGGAAAAACTAGTGCTTTCAAAAGAAGAGTCCTTAATACCAAGTGGGTGAGCAAAGCATGGGGAGAAATAAGTTCTAATCACAATATGATTGTTTGGGGTTTCAATGTGTTGGTATTTCTTTACTGGTTGATGGTTCAGAAAATGGTGAGGTAAGCATTGAAAATATTGAGGATTATCAATGTCCAGCAGCTAATAAAATTACTGACTAAATGTGCAGATGGCTTTGAGGGAGTTAATGGTGGTTGTGGTTTTGGAAAGTGCAATGCAGAAGTTGAGAGAATTCTTGAGTTTGCTGTTGCTAATGATCTTGTTGTTGGAAATTCTCACTTTGTAAAATGAGACAGTCACCTCACCTTATGACATATTTTTCTGGAGATGCATCCAATTGGGTTGACTATATTGCCTTCAAACAAAGATGTGTGAAAAATATTATCAATGCCAGTCACCCATCCCAATGTAAAGAGTGTGTCATCCAGCATAAACTCATGGTGTGTGATTTGTTGCTCAAAGCATCCACTGCCAATAAGAAACAGTTGTTCACTCCAAGACTATGTTGTTGGAAGCTAAGACAACCTGTGGTTAAGAAAGCATTCTCAGAGGTCCTAGCAACAAGTCTAGCCAGTGACATACTGGCAGACAGCTCATTTGAAGGGATATGGGAGAAGCTAAAATGTAATCTTCTTAAGATAACAAACGTGTGTGAAAAGTCTAAGACAGGTGTTTGAAGAAATGAAACATGGTGGTGGAGTGTTTTCTTGGTGGGAGACAGATCGGCCAACAGTGGAGCCAGTTGCTGGACCACAAATTGAAATGACACCTGAGATGGTCATGGACTTGATCAGCTGTATGAAGGCAAATAAGTCACCAGGCCCATAAGGCATTGTTTCTGAAATGCTGAAAGCTGCACCAGACTATTGTAGTAGACTGAATTCTGATCTGTTAAATGCTATTATATCACAGAGAAAGATTCCATCTGATTGGGATTATAGTTTCATCATTAGTCTCTTTAAAGGCAAAGGTGACTCTGGAATGGGGAAATGTTTGTGGCCTAAAGCTCACAGAACATGTACTTAAGGTTGTTGAGCGAGTTATTGAAAAATGTATTTGTTACATCATTGCAATTGATGAGATGCCATTTGGTCTTGGTCCTGTGCAAGGCACCACTGATGTCATTTTCATCATCAGACAGCTCCAGGAAAAATACCCTGCCAAAAAAACCCCTGTACTTTGCTTTTGTTGATTTGGAGAACACTTTCAACCAAGTCCCATACAAAGTAGTTTGGTGGGAAATGCATATGGTTGGAATACCAGAATGGATCATCTTTGTTGTCCAAGCCATGTACAGTGGTGCTAAAAGCTGTGTCAAAGTTTGTGACTCATACAGCTATGAGTTTGGAGTAAAGGTGGGCATTCATCAAGGCTTAGTACTGAGCCCATTGTTGTTCATTATCGTGCTTGGAGCCTTGTCAAGAGAGTACAAGGCAGGTTGTTCCTGGGAACTACTGTATACTGATGACCTAGTCATCATTGCTGAAACAGTTGAGGAACTCACCGCAAAACTGAAATTGTGGAAAAGGAAATTGGAAGAGAAGGGTATTCATGTTAAATGGGTAAGACAAATGTCATATTTAGTGGGAAACACCTGAATTCCCTCCAGGACTCCGGTAATAACTCCTGTGACATCTGTAGGAAGAATGTGGGGGTAAACTCAGTATGTGATGGTTGTAGTCTGTGGGTCCACAAAAAATGCAGCAATATTTGAGGATGGTTAGTCAAGGACCCAAATTTCCATTGCTCACATTGCCTTGGCCTACCACAACCCATTGGTGGTAGGGCCTGTGTGGAAGTGAAAATTAATTATGATAAACTTGAAGTGGTTGTGTCATTTTCCTATCTCAGAGACAGCATTTTCCTGGGAGGAACATGTGAGAGCTATACTATACAGAGATGCAGAATAGCATGGGGAAAGTTCTGTAACTTATTGCCCTTATTGAGCAACAAAGGTAACTTGTTGCAGAACTGTGGAGTCATGTAACAAAGCTGTATCCACAGTGAAATGCTACACACAAGTGAGTGCTGGCAACTAAAGGCTGAAGATACACAGTGGCTGATCAGGAATGAATGAACAATGCTCTGGTGGATCTACAACATAAAGGCAACAGAACAAGCTGGCATTGCAACACTCTACTCTAGGCTCCACATACCACCCCTTCATGTGACTCTTCATGAAAAATGCTTGCATTGGTTCAGACACATAAAGAGGAGTAAGCCATAGACAACGAAATTGGTGGAACTGAAAGTGGATGGTACATTAAGCAGGGGTAGACCCCAGAAAAACTGGGAGGCCACTAATAACTCCAACCTGAAGTGATGGAAAAAATCGGACACTGATAGATGTTGTCTTTGCGATAAAAAGCAAACTCAGCTGCATGTATTATCCAACTGCATTGTTTCAGTAAATGAAAAAAGGTATACCTGGAGACACAATAGTGTATTGCAAACATTGGCGACTTACATCGTGCAACTGTAAGTTGCCTTACCCTCTCTCGCAACGCCAATTTGTTTTTTCTTTACCCTTTCAAGTATGTTAATATCCTTAATAAGTTGCTTGATATCACCTTCAATACGTCTTTTCCACCACGGATCCTTCTTCTTTCCTCCTTTATATTTTCTAAGCCCTAGTCGATCTGCTACCCAGACACCTGCAGCTTTGATGAGATTATTTGTTTCTGTTATACTCTTCGTTTCGATGAAATCCAACACTCTATTAACTTTAGCAGTAGCTACATTTAGGCTTTTCATGTTAACATTCTTAAATTTAATTCCATCGG
>RDPX01000069.1:496871-534793 GCA_003991215.1 Morbakka virulenta | reverse complement strand
CTTTAGCTGTCACATTTCGATCGGAAGGCACAGCAAAATCTACAACCAGCCATCTCTTCTTAGTGCGGTCAACAACAACAACATCCGGACGATTAGATTCCACCTGTTGCATTGTCTCCACTGATCTATCCCACCAAACTTCAAACCTACCATCTTCACTCTTTCTAACTTTGTCAGGCACCTCTTCAAACCATTTCCCCGCACATTTCAACCCATACTTCTTGCACAGCTCCCAATATATTCTCAATCCCATCCTATCATGTCGCCTCTTGTACTCCTTCTGAGCCAGTACCTTACACCCACACGCAACATGCCAAACTGACTCAGATTCACTTCCGCATATGCGACACATAGGACTTACACCACCATCCCACTTCGACTGCGCCAACCTTGTCCTCAATGCTTGCTCTTGAGCAGCAAACACAAATAATAATAATAACAATAATAATAATGATAATAATAATAATGTACATTATCCTAAGCTACATTCGCGAAAACTAAGATTACTGTAATTAGCTTCTTGCACTGAGGATGATTTTATGGCTTTTCCGCTGCCCACAACTACTGATACGTTGCCACATTTTGTAAATAACCAAACCATATTAGTTGTGACATCTTCTTAGGCGCCTGCCAAACAATTACAGAATTGACGTTTTTCAGATATCCCTATTACCACAAATAGCAAAATTCCCCAGAAGATTTTTTAAGTTACATGTAAATGTTATTTTCTGTCTGACAAAAATAGTCTAATCGACTGTATAATAACATACACGAAAGCCACGTGGTGTAGACACAAATTTGAAAGAGTGAGTTACCGAAGTTGCCTGAGTAGCACTATGTTCATGTATGAGCTTCTGCTTAAAAGAGTTGAAAAAAAATTCTTGCCTGTCTTTTTTTCTGTTGAAACACTTTCGATTGCTTCTTAAGGGCGTAGTCTAATTTTCGATGATAATCATTGTCACAATCATTGTTCAGAAACTTTGGGACAAAAAGAGTTGTCTTTAAATGTTTGTGAAAATGCAAGGTCAGTTGCATTTTCCAAAAAAAATGCTGGGTTTTTAAAATTTCTGAAAAAATAGCAAATAATGTATCAAAGTAGCGCGACAAATGGCTCGCTGAAAAGAGTTAAAGTCGTTGGCATAAACCATTTCTAACCCATTTGCAGATTGTTTAAAACCTTCACAGGCCTGAAGGTCATCTCATAATACTAAAATGAAGTTTTAGATATAGATCTAACACTTTGCAAGGATATTTCTATAAGTCTCTTAGTTAGTAAACCAAAGTTATTGTTAGTAGAATTTCTATTCTTTGTATGAATATTTCGAAAATAACTTTCCGTGAATATTTATGTGGGCCATTTCATCAGCTTCTACCCCAGACGTTTTACACAAATACTCTTCTCCTTGGCAAACAAAATAAAAACTGATAGCTGTGGGATGTTTTGTGCCTAAGTACATTTCGCAAACCCTATTGCTTTTGTGCGAATTAAGGACTTTTATTAGTACAATGTAGGCGATGGGTAGCGGAAGAAGCAAAGTTGCCACTTGAAGGGATGCAGAGTACTCCGTTGTAGCTCACAAAATGAATGAATATGCGTTCAAAATTGAAAAGAACTTCTCATCATGAACAAACAATTAAGTGACTTGACTTCGTTCTGGGAAAGCAAATGACCGAGTAAAGATAAAGGAAAAATATAAAGAAGAAATGCATTAAGGCACCGAAGGAAATAAAAGTCAAAAGGAATACCACTTAATATCTCTTCAAAAGACTTGTGGCGATGGAGTAGTGGCGTCGTGTACAGAGTTAACAAGTTAGAGGTATGCAGTCACGATCTCTACACAGACGGCTCAAAGCTTATCTTAACATCGTTGTTAGTTCTGCTTAACAGGAACTACCTTGGGTGGAGCTTTTTTCGACAGAGCACCCCCTTTTAGGGATACCGCTGCTCGCCCAGATCATGGGAAGGGTCCAGAAAAGGTGACCTGAACATCGTCTGTTCAACTGGAAGCTGGTCATCTACCTGCGGCTGATGGCTGTTCAAACTTGCAGGCGAAACAAAAGTAAAAGGAACACCATTTATGCAAAAGAGAAAATTATATCGAATATTGCTTCTTGGAATGTAAGAAAACTTCTTTATTGTGAAGAGTCTGCTTATCTAGAACGAAGAAAAGCTGTTGTCGACACGGAACTGACAAGGTACAAAGTGGACATTGCTGCTTTATTTGAGACTCGGTTAATTGAAGAAGATCAGCATAATGAAAGGTGCTGGATACACATTTTTCGGGAAAGGCAAGGGAATGAAAAAGGATGGAGGAGTAGGTTTTGCTATACGGACACAAATCACAACCTAGTTGGAGCAATCTTATGGAATTAGTGATCGAATCATGTGTCTGAGGGTGCCATGTGTCTGAGATATTTATTATTTCAGTGTATGCTCCTACGCTGGACAGTAGTCAAGATATTATGGCGTTTTATCACGATTTGGGGAATTGTATCGCAGGAATAACAAAAGCAGATAAGTTGCTGATACTCGATGACTTTATTGCACGGGCTAGAAGTGATCATAATACCTGGGATATTTTGTGGAGATATGGTATTGGCAAGTAAAATCATAATGGTCTTCTTCGTCTCAAGTTGTGCACAGAATTTAAGCTAGCAGTATGTAGCACGTTCTTTCAGCAAAAGCTCATCCACAAGGTAACATGGGCACATCCTAGATCAAAATATGTGCACATATTAGATTTCATTATCACATGAATGTGTGACCTTCAAGACATGTGTACAGTAAGAGATGAGTAAAACGTTACTCCATAACATGACGGCCCTAGTAAGCTTAAGTGGTTTACTTTCAGAACCAATATCGGTTGAGAATGTTGTAAAACAGGGTGACCTTCTGGCTCCCACTCTTTTCTCACTCTATTTTGGTTTCATGCTTCTTCATGCTGTTAAGGATTGTAATAAAGGGGTAGGCATAGAGTTTCGAACATCAGGCAAGATTTTCAACTTTCGGTGTCTCAATTCGAAGTTAAAAACTTTTCAGAATCTTGTTCATGAGCTTTTGGATACAGATTATGCTGATCTTGTTGCACCTTCAGAGGAGGAAATACAACTGATTATGAACATACTCATAGGTGTTTGCAAAGCTTTGGGCCTTACCATCAGTCTCAAGAAGACTTACGCTATATTTTTACCTTCAGTTGGTGTCGTATATGCTGAAGCACACATACTAGTTTTTGGGAAGAGGTTGAAGGTTGCTGATAGTTTTGTATATCTTGGTAGTACACTAAACAGAGATTGCAGTCTCACTGCTGAATAAATCACAGAATAGCAAGAGCCAGTTCTGCTTTTGGTACGCTGGAGAAACGCGGATGTTCAGATCGGGTAATTACATCAAAGACAAAGATTAGTATATATAAAGCATGTGTGCTTACTTCTTTGTTTTATGGCTCAGAAACTTAGACTACATAGAGGCGACATCTCAAGCTTTTGGGAATGTTCATCAAAATTGTCTCAAGAGAATCCTTAACATAAGTTGGAATGCTTTCACACCTGATACTGTAGTCCTTAAACGATCCAACAGCACCAGCATTGAGATGTGGATCATCCAGAATCAGATGCAGTGAACCATATACCTATAGTCAGGATGGAAGATGACTGATGAAAGACTCTCTAAACAGTTGTTTTATGGTGAGTTATCCAAAAGAAAAAGACCACAACACAAGCCGAGTAAAAGGTTTAAGGATATGCTGAAGAGCAATTTGAAAATACTGGAGATTGATGTAAATAACTCGGAAGTGATAACTGCAGATTGTCTCAAATGAAGTAGAAAAATCAGAGAAGGATGGAAAGATTTTGAAAAGAGGTGTGTAGGTCCTGCTGTATTAAAGCGTGCGCTAAGAATGCAGGACGAAAGTGCAGTGCTTGTTGATATTCGGTAGGAAATGAAGTGCACTGTGTGTAATAGATTTCTTTTATCAAAAGCTGGATTGGTGGACCATCTCAAGTCGCACAGTCGAAAGCAAGATCAACAATTTTATGAGAAAACCTTGCCACCTCGTCCTTCAATGCCTTGTTTCGCCACCTATGGTCTAGTGTGGAAATCAACAAGTGGTCTAACGAGACATTCCAAGATTCATAATGAAGCTCACCTGCAAGCAGCTCCAAAAGTGGAAAGATTCATCTGTCATGTCTGTGATCGTTCATGCAAGAGAGAAGCTGGGTTGAAAAGTCACCTATTTTCGCACGAAAACACAGTATCAAATTGAAGAGATGGCAAACTTCTGTCAAGAAAGAGTAATCATTGTGTATGTATTTATGTATGTATGTATGTATGTATGTATGTATGTATGTATGTATGTGTGTATGCACACTATGCACAGCCAAACCGCTGGACCATTCAGAGGCCGAAGGGCGTCTGGACGTCAAAATTGGAGTCAAAACTTTTAAGGTCATTTTTAACATCAACTCCCCTCCAATTATGGTCATTTTTAACATCAACTCCCCTCCAATTATGGCCAAAGAAAGCAAATTTGGGCCTTATTGGTCCAGTGATTTGGCCGTGCATAACGTACACACATAGACATACATACATATCTACATACACACATACATACATGTATACATACATACTTACATACACACAGCTTCTGATATTTTTAAATATTTATTTGTTTTATTATATTTTATACATACTTATATTTTTATTTATTAGAGACCTAAAATGAATTTAACGTGTAAGAGTATAAAACTTTATTTCGATGCAGAATGTGTTGCAGCTCTGGGCTAAAACAAAGGCTATATATTTTTTTGCAGCATAATCACCGGAATGTCATAAAGGACGAAAAGGTGATCATGTGGGTCATTCCGAAAGAAAAATCCTACTATCAAAGTATAGTTTCACCAGACAACTTAGGTAGTTCAGTTTTAATGTCGACTAGTTTGTTACCCTTACCTGCAAATTCACTATGTTTTGTTTGATTACTTCGGCGGGTAACAGGGCTGAAAAAAGAGGGTCAGATGTGGGTGTTTTTTAAAGATACCAAGCTTCAATCCAAAAATGATTGTAATAAAGGCTGTAAAGCGACCCCTAAAATATTGGTTTTGATGAAATCTGGTTTTGATTGCAAATTTACGTTAATATTATGTTATTATGTAATTATGTTAATATGGCCACTTAACTAAAATTCCCTTCCTGAGTGAATACTATAATTAATGATTCACATTTGTATTTTTTTGGTTTTATTATGCACCGTCCATTAAGTTGTAATTTTTCTTTCATTGCGTACGATTCATTCAGCTGTAAGCATTTAAAGAGAATTTTTGTAAATATATTTAGTTGTGACAAGAAAGGAAAAGGATCAAGATAGTCTGATCTTTGGAGTTTTTGTTCTTTAAGCTTACTGCTTGAGTGTGTGTGTGTTTGTGTGTGTGTGTGTGTGTGAGTGTGTGTGTGTGTGAGCTGCTGGAGGCAGATTGGAAGACCACCCCGGTGAGCTGGATCCGGTCTTATGAAACGGGAAACAAAACTTCCCTCACCGCCAAAACAAATGACCAAATGAGTAGGCTGCACCGGGAATACCTCTCCTAACTACATGGGCGTCGGAGACGCACATTTCCTGGTTGGTTTTTCAAAAAATTTCACCAAATCGACGACGACCCAGGTTCCAAATCACATGAACGACGAGATCGATTTCTTCAATGGTACGGAAGAACAGCTTGAATCGAAAGCTATTCGTTACTAACTAGTCAGAAAAACTTGGCTAATCAGCATCCAGGCATCACCACGTGGAGGTTGCCTTCTTGGACGCCCGCTGCTTGAGTACTTAGACTTTGCCTTTCACAACAGCCTTTTCTATTTCGTATTCACAAACTGTTTAAAAGTTTGAAAACTTAGGCCGAATTTTCATTGCTCCGCTATACTTAAGAAGTCCGATTCGATAAAGTATTTTTTTGCCTTATTTTGGACAATGTAGTATGTGAGATCACATAATATTTTTTTTTGGTCAATTCAACGTTTAAAAAAAAATGATCAAGTGAACTGAAAATGGAAGCATGTAGCCAGTTCGACAGTATTTTTTCAGTCAAGCAAATATGTTTTGTTAATCAAGTAGGTTGCATATTGCCAGTCTAAAATTTGTTTGTTTCTTTCGAACAATGCAAAATGAGATTTTGGGTTTTTATTCTGGGTTTTAATTGGTTTTTTTCTTACAAAACAAATTGCTTTTTTCCTCCCCCAGGTTTAAAATTTAATAGTTTTCTTTGAATCATGCATAACTAGATTCAGATTCAGGAAGTCGTAGGTAATAAAACTATCAAATCAGCAATCTTATTGTCTATGCGCTGCATTTTTGAACTGGCATTTAACAAGAGGGACGTAGATTACAACATCAGCTGCATACTACAAAAGCGATATTCATAAACCACATGTCAAGGCATTTTGCAAAACGACAAACAATAGAGGCCCCGATATACTTGTTTGTGGCATCAGTGATGAACTGTACTTCGAATAACAGTTTTGAACACCATGTAAGGAAAGTCCATATAAGTAGAACCAGTATGACTTCCTTTATCCATGACACGACGATTCCGGTCTAGAATTCAAGTTAATGCTTGTTGCGTAGAACATTGTTTTAAAAATACAGATTGGTGTTAACATAGCGCGTAGGTTGCAAGATAATCGGAAGCCGTTGGTGAAGACTCGGTTCTTACGAGGATACTTTTTTTAGACAGAAATAAGACTAATGATCTATCACTGACCTACCATTTGATTTAAGCATAGGGGTATATGATTTGTTTTTCAAAAAGGACCACTGAACAAAGGCTATTATTACCTTCTTTACCGAATACGATTTTCAGAGAACTGTTAACTTTACCCTTGTGAAAAACACGAGAATTCCTTACGGTAAAGAAGGAATTGTGAAAAATATTCTTTGAATTAAATAACATTCAACAAGCTGATAGAAACTTTGAACCCATGGTCTCCGTTATATTGTGAAAAATAATGAGAAACAAATTAGAGATCACTTTGAGAAATGTTCTCTGTTATTTGTTTTGAACGTCCTAGGTAGATGACCAGTGCTTCCATTTTTATGGGCTCAAAGAGTATGACTCCTTCATCCCCGTTTTATATTAATAACTTTTCTAACTGGCCTAATCTTTGTTTTCATTCTATTGTATGTATAGATGTGTTTGAATTAAAACACATTAACTCCGTTTTACCCCTCAAAATAGCATTTCAATAACTCTAAAAACAAAATGAAAAAAGCTTTCCACACATTTTCTCTGTTGGATCACTAAGCTGGTTCTATTATTTGTTGAAATATAAAAGATGTACGGAAAAACTTACATTTTGGCCGGTTCTTGGGCATTCACAATTGGCGTAAAATCCTCCCGGTCAAGCTAAAAGTGGGAATTCGACCACCCGCTTGGAATGCAGCCTTTCTTTGAATATCGGATTAGGATGAACCGCTAGAGTAACATTTCTGGGTTGCACTTGTTGGTGTATGAAAGCATCGGCGAGTGGTATACCCCCAATAGTTTAGAAAAGACACCACTGTACCTGACACCAGTTTGCTTCTACAGTGGTATATGGTGAAACGCTACAGGTGCGCAAATATCTTTACACAGTGCATAAGCCATATCGCTTAGTAAAAATACAAACTTACCACCATAACCAACAACTTTTGAAAAACTAGAAGACATGCGTTTTTTATGTATTGCAAAGTGCAAACCACGAGCCCATTTGATTTAATCCAGCTCTTTATACCTAAAACTTCTCGATTGCATGGAGGATGTTCGATCTTGTTTTGTCACAATTTTTAATACCAAAATAAATATTCCAATTTTTAAACTTTAAATAACACTAACTTGTGATAGTAAGAATTCTTCTCATTGGTTACTTAATTGCAAAATCTTCATCGTCCCATTTGTCATTTTGTCATCAATATTGTCTTCCATAGACCATGCTCTGATGTGTTCTCTTTTCTTTTACTGAACAATTACTAAACATTTCCCAGTTGTATCCACATCTTGTAAACCTTTTGCAGAACGTACATGTGACTGCTACCTCTCCGAGAGCTGTCGCCATCTCTATCAGAAGTTCTCCTTTTCCTTTGTTTGGCTTCATATTTTTCAATTGTTTTGTAACGTCCTCTTCTTCGATGTTGTCTATTGGCCCCTGTATGGCTTCTGCTCCCGTTACCTCTTTTCTGTCATTGCTTGTGTTGAGTAAGCTGTTGAAATAGCTCCTCCATCTTTCTTGTATCTTATTGCTATCGCTTAGGATATTTCCCTCTTCACTTTTTACAAAAGTGATTCTGTCTATATCTTTTGCTCTTCTCTGCCTGTTCATAGCCAGTAGATCCTGCTTGAGCCACCTGTTTCTAAGTTGCAATGCAGCTCTTTGTATCCAGCTTCCCGTGCAATGGCACACTTTTGTTTGCTTATCTTTTTTAATTCCTTAAACGTTGCTCTATTCTCCTCAGTTTCAGTTCTCTTCCACTTCTTGAATGCCTCCTTCTTGTTCCTCGTTGCTTCCTGGACTTCTTCACTCACCACCACGACTCTTTTTCGAGGTGCATGTCACCGCTGCTTTCCTTTAGCGTCTCATTAGCTGATTCTGTCACCCTAGGGTATGTTTTCTTCCATGTAAAAACCTCTCTCATTTGTCTGCTCCACCATCAAGTTGGTTACTCTTTGTTTCAAGTCATCTCCCTTCTCTCCTTTGAGCTTCCACCAGTTGATTTTTCTAGGTTTTTCCCTTTGAACTCCCCTTCTCTTTCTCGTCATCATGTCCATCACCAATAGTCGGTGTTGTGTTGCCATTGATTTCCAAAATATCACCTTATAATTTTTCAAGCGACCGAGATCTTCCCTCCTAGTCAAGATGTAATCAATCACAGTTTCGTTCATATCACTTTGTATGTGTAAGTCTGCTCGTCACTCTTCGTAAAGAATGCATTTGTCAGTACTACATTTTTTTTCTGTGTAAACTCCAGGGTTGTCTCCCCTTCCTCATTTCTCCTCCCCGCTGACTTTCCCCCGTGCTATCGTGCCCAGCCCTCGTCCCGCTCTCTTTCTGCATGCTTATTTATCACCTGCCAAAATGATCTCTTCGTTTTCATTTTCTCTTCATTGTATGCTCATTGTCACCGCGTCGAGCTGGTTCCAGAACTGTTCCTTCTCTGCGTCATCATATCCCTGCTGTGAAGCATAGGCCGATATAATGTTGTACGCCCTGTCAGGTGTAACTAGTCGCATTCTGTCATACTTTCTTTCCGTTGAGATCACTTTATCTTACCATTCTTCCCCCAGGCGTTTGCCGATGTTGAAGGTTGCGACTCTGAGATTATTTTGCTTCACTCATCCTCTTTTCACGGAATCGAGGCCATGTTGCCGCTGAGCATCGCTTATGGAGTATGCCCTAGCATAAATTGATTCTCGGGCATTTGTCATGTTTGATTGTGGCATATTTTATTAAGGACCGAATGCTCCTCCTGACGTCTACCCTCTGTATTTCTCCGGGCGTCGGACCGGCTGGCGACTCAGCTGGCTTGCTGCACCTCCAGGCCACATTGTATATTCCAGTACTTTCTACAAGAATTTTAAATGTCCATTGATTATTGAACTTTAAGGGGTGGAATGCTGCATACACCCAAACAAATATGGGACCGAATTGGAGTTTGTGATACCCGTTATGACCGCCAACGTCTAGTGAGGCAATCCCATTAAAGTGCTGTTATTTCACTTCGTAAAAACTGTGCTTCTAGGGTCGTTTTATTCCTAACTTCTTTTAAAGCCTGTATCTGTTCTTTCCCTGATCCCTTTAAATTTATAACCGCTGACGACTCTGTAAGGATTGAAGTCTTTTTATCACAGTTTGTTTAAAAGGTAGATACATAGGAACTTATTGATCAAACACAGTTTTTTATTTGCCTATTTGATTTAACATAGTACACATAGATTTTTTAATGAAATTTGTGAACAATTTGTGTTTTTAAGATAAAATGACACGTTTAATCCTCTTTTTCTCTTCATATTTATTTTGAGAAATCGTGTTTTTTTATTTATTTGAAAAATGAATTATTGGAGTGTTGGGCAGAGAATGAAAAAGGGCTGCAATATCCTAAATTACGCTAAAGAAAAGGCAATACAAAAACAAATTCACTAGCTATCTTTCAGCCCTTATTACAAGGAGTAATGGAATATGACATTTCAAACAATAACACCTTTGCCAAGACCAAATTTTCTTTGCTGTGGTTATTTAAGCCTTTCTTTTGTCAAGAGATATCGTTGCACTGACGTAGTGTATATTGCTTGCCTGTTTTTTAACTGATACCAAAAACATATTGTTTGGTTTATACAAAATGTTCGGTAAGGATTCTTCAAATTTCCCGACTGCAATATTGATTAAATACATTAATAAGCTTATAGAAAGCAAAGGGAAACCACTTTCCTAGATTTCCAAGAATAATCATGGTAATGTAAACAAAAATGAATGCAACTAACGCCGTGAAGAGAACTCTATATTCAAATAGGTGTGCCTTAACTGGTACAATCGTTTATGGGCAGCAGTTGAGACCTGATCATCATCATGCGACTGTCTGCAATAATATGAAAATGACATGTCAATATCAGAATTTTATTCCAAAGTGGTAAATTGGATAATATTGAAAAAGAAATATAAGGATAAAAATCAAAATTCGTGGCATTAGTGAGACCGCATGGAAAGGCAGAAATGATGTTGTGACAGAAGGGTGCAAAACAAAATATGAAGGAGGTTACAAACATGAGCAAGTATTTGCTATTAGATTTAATGAAGAGATTTGTAGGAGTGTACCTGTATATCAGGCCTGTCGATTTAAGTACTACTAGTGAAACTGAAAGGGAAATTATTTGACTTGTCCATAACACAAATCGGCCTAAGTGGGAAAGTAGCCAAGAAGGAATCAAATCGTTCCATGGCATGTTACGAGAAGCCCAACTTGTGTGCAAATCCCCAGATACTTTTGCCGTTGTGAGAGTCCTGAATGAGAAGGCTGGAAATGAATCTGATTGCCGATTGTGGTATCATTAGTAACCATGGTTTAGGTACTTAAAGTGACTGAGGTGTTCCATGGGTTGAATGATGCAGAACGAATGACCAAGTGTTAAGACCTGGTTTTAACAAATCGTAGGTTGTAGACTTAAAAATGCCTTTATGGTCTAATTAAGACCCAAATTGGTTACATTCCAATAAAGAAGAGATTTAGAAATTCGGTTCTGCAATGGAAAATTTATCTTGGTTCTAATTGTAACAGCGACCATCTCCCAGTCATTTGTCAGCTGAATATAAGATTAAAAACTATCCAATTTTTTAGCTTACCAGCGCAACTCCAACATGGAATATTACATAGAGATTCTCTGTAAGCAGGCATAAGCTGTTTCTTGTAGATAAAAATGTGAATTATTTTGAACATGAGAAGGAAACAAAAGGAACGGGTTTAAAAACTTCTTGTCAATGCGAAGAAAGAAGTGATCTCAGCACATTCCAATATGCCTATCTTCGTCATCATGGAACGAAAATGCTGGAGCGTTGTAATGGATACATCGATGAGCTGTTTAGGAATAAAAGAATCGAAAAATCTGACCTAACAAAAGATATGATCGGACCTAGGATATTGGGACCAGAAGTACGAGCAGCTGTAGGTAAAATAAGAGAAAGCAAGACTTCTGGACCTGATAATATGCTTAATGAAATAATTACAGCATTAGAAGGTTTGGGTGTTGAGAAAATAATTGAGGTCTAAAACCAAATACATGATGCAGGTGAAATAATAGAATAGATCAGCCAGTCTACCTTCAAAGCACTGCCGTACAACACAGAAGGAATTGAATGCTATCTTCATAAAGACATTACCCCGATGAAACATTTTACGAAGAATATACCTTGGCTTGGGCGCTTAGTAGAGAGGACCTCTGTATCCGACAATGGGTCTTTGTAAAAGACTCGGGGACAAGAAGTGGTATTTTAGTAGTCAGGGTCTTAAATGAAAACATGAAAAAAAATGCAGAAGTTCAGTATTTGTGCTTCATTGACTAAATCAAGGCTACCTACAAGATATGACGTAATGACATTTTGAAAAAGCTTCAGGCTGAAGATCTAGTTCGTAAAAATTATTGTTTCTTTTGAAATATACTTTTGGGGCCAGACTGTATGTATAGGAGCTTATGGTACCTAAGTAAATTTACAAGTATTAAGAGAGAAGTAGGACAAAGATGTGTATTTTCCCCAGCCTCTTTAAACTTCATATTGAAATAATTTTCAACAAATTAAAAGGTATGAGTTTTTTCAGCATTGCTAGTTATAATTTCAATAATCTCTGCTATGCCGATGGTACAACTGTTATTACTGATTCCAAGTATTGCTAAGCAAGACAGGAGCAGAAAGTGACAAGAGAGAATTACCATAATTTGCATAAAGACAGACTGAATGATAGGAAGCAAAAGGAACATTCCACCTTGTGAGCTCTACATGGGTGACATTAATAGAAGTCATGGAGAAAAATTTCGATACTTGGCTAGTATCTTCCTCTTTTCTTACCACGAGCTCTTTATCGGAATTCGCTAATGAGCATCATACGTCTCCATTGCACCTTGCTTTGAACATATGTTTTTGTTACATCCGTGCTCGTCAGATCCTCCTTCACCTTGTTAATAAACTCCTCTTGGGCTAAGTTTTTTTTCTCCTGGGTGCTTCATTTACAGCAATCTTCTTTCCACTTACTCTTCACCTCTTCTCAGAACATTTTCAGAGCACCTCAGCTTAGTCTCTCTTTTCCTCTAGTGGTTTGTGCTGTGCTTCTGAAATATTAATTAACAATATTATCCTTTCTCGTCACTCCAGTCGCAAGCCCAGTTATTTATTTAGTTATTTATTTATTTATGAGTAAATAGCTTTAACTCCTTTTTTTCCCAACTCCTCTTCCTCCTGTTTTGTCACCTCCATTCTTTCGATTCCTTACGTCCACACTGCTCAGACCAACGTGGACGTTTGATCCCAAAACAGAAGAACGATAGAAATAGCAAATGAAGTATTTTGACCGTTGTCTGGTGTCCTAAATAGCCATAATGTATTAATGAAGACAAAACTGAGTTCTCAAAAGCTACCTGATGTCCACGCAAATTTTGGAAGCGAGAGGTGGATAATATCCCATCAAACGAAAAGGTGTTTATTAAGAGTTGCATGTTGATTGTATTACCGCATGTTAAGAATTTCCTGGACGGTGCACAAATCAAAGAGAGCTTTTGAAAAAGTAGGTGCTAAAATGTGTCTTTTTAGAAATATCAAAAGCAGACTATATCGATTTTGGGGGATGTATTGAGAAAGGAATAACAAATCTAACAGAGAGTAACAGAAGCAGGATCAGACAAAATATGACATATCTTGTAAATTTTAGACAGTGAATGATTGATCAGGTATCAGAGAGTCACAAAGTTATGTGTCAAAAAGAGCTGTTAAAAAAAGTTGAAAGTTAGAAATTGTGAAAAGACATGATCGTTAAAGTCGTGAAAGGATACGAGAGAAAATTATTTCACAGAGGTCTGAAAGGTATCTGATTGTTTTATGCAAATTGATTTGATTTTGGCTGCTTTAGCTGGCATTATACTTTAATGAGTTTAATCCTATCGCTGATTTTCCAAGGTTGCTGCTTATGGCCTGCGAATGCTCCGAAAGCTTGAGCCAACTGTTAGTTCGTACTACTGTTTCACTTCACCACACCTGTACTTTTTACGCTCGTTTTTTTAACTAACAGTTTTAAATCCTGTGACCACAACATTACACCTATTTTTGGAATTTTTACTTTTAATGATATATCTGGCTAACTTTCAATCTTTCTATAAAGATAATGTAGAAAACAGAAAACAAGACAATTATTATGCCTATACTAGTACCTTTACTAGACATCCTGTTTATGATGTTTGATAGTAGGCAGCCATCTTTGTTGGAAGACCACTGAATTCCTTGTTAAGTCAAAATATTGAGTAGGTGACTTTTAAGTGGTAGACTTTTCCTTCACAAATTTTTCTTACGCTGCATACCGAAAATGGAGTAATCTCTATAGTACGCAAATCCTGGGAACGTAGAAGATATTTAGAGCAGAAAGTTGAACATACACATCTCTAAGCTGCTTCTTTTAAAGAAAGTTAATATACATGTTTGGAGGCCCCTCTGGGGGGTTATCAAGACGATAATTAAAACACCTACCATTTATCTGGACCACTTTGATTATAGATCTTTCCTAGAGGAATAATTCTAAAGCCTGTTACACGAATAAGACAAAGTAGGCAAAGACTGATTTCCTTTCTCCAAGATAAGGTAACATTTTATTAGTCGATCCCTTTCTTCACAAAGCAACTAGTTTCAATGCACTGTTGACCACGTGCACCACATGTTTTCTCTGTAAAAATGGTTTAAGTGGGCTTTATCGACTAAGGCTCACAAAAAAGGAACTGAGCGTAGCTCTCAGATACTGGCCTCAAATGTAGCTTGAAAGCCAGTTTTTGGACAGTATAAAAACTCTTGCAATATTGAATATTATTTTACTAGGCTTGGTACTCTGCATTATAAACGGTGCATTTTGTGTATTCTTTAATTTTACCTTAATCTGAAGTCAAATACAGGCTTCTGTTGTATTTCCTACACAATAGAGCACAATATGGCTCTTCAATGTGGTGAAAGCTACCAAAGAAGTGGCTGGCTGTGTAAAATAATTGAAGACCCTATACAAATTATTTTAGCCTGCAAAGCGGAGGCAATAAAAGTTATTACCCCTAATTGGAATGCAAACCTAGCTGTGCCAATGACTATAAAAAGATCGATTATGGATTAAACACCAGTCACAAAAACGGATTGGCTGTCTTCAGTCACCTCTCTTGTCCTCAGCCAATCGCGAAAGTAGAGGAAGAGGGCATCTACTCTCTTTTTGTTTTCAACACTGGTAAAAACCCTATTGGCTTGTGTTTCCTTATATCAGAGTTTTGATTTAGTCGAGCCCAATAAAACGCTTTCATTACAAAATGAATAAAAATTTACTTGCGGTTTTTAACTATTGTACCACGAATTCTTTATTTCATTATTTATCTTTTGAACATACCTTTGTTGTAAGAATCCGTCTGTATTGGGGGACATTGGCGTTTTGTGTCAAGTTTCAGTCTATTGTTGAGTTGCTGCGTTTGCTATGGTTGTACTATCCAATTCTGAATCGGCAGGCTCTGTTGCAGTAAGTACAGGTAAAAATCGCACTTGGGTCTCTCGGCGCTGATGCTGCCTACTACCGACTGCATTCTCTCTTTTTCTCCCTTGCACCTCTTTCCCCTCCATTATTCTCTGGATGCTCATCTTGATTGTTGATTCCTGGCTGCTTCAATTTGCTTCCAATGCTTTCCATGCTATTCAGTTGATGTCACCTGCTTCATGTCGCAAACACCTTTGAGGCGAACGACTGGTTTTCCGACAGGTCTGGAGCCATTGCCGAGCTCTCTGTACAGAACATTCTAGGGTATCTGCCCATCGTCCATTCACCTGACTTGACCAAGTCAATGCAGGCGCCACTGGAAGAGAAACAACATTTTGGGATACCTGCCTGGTTGAGGACGGTCTTGTTGTTGATGAGATCGTGTCATGTGATCCCCAGAATCCTTCTTTTTTCCAGCCTTGATCACTTCAGACGGAATGCCATCTTTTCAAGGAGCTTTGCTGCAGGTTAATGAGTCAATAGTTTGGCACAGCTTCTTCACTTAAGATGGGTTGTCCAGCTCCTCCATGATAGGTAGTTTGGCAGTGCTCTTTAAAGCTGCATGCGTGACTACATTCTTCCGTTAGTAGAACCCTTCGTAATGTTCACTCCACCTCTCCATCTGCTTGTTCCGGTCCGAGATGACAGCGCCGGTTGTCGATTTCAGTAAACCTTTGTATCATCTCTTGCTTTTTCGGATTCATTGGAATACCATCTAAATCCATTTTCTATATCAAATCTTTCAACAAAGAGGTACCCAAAGTACACGATGATCTAAACAAACGTCTAGCTACAGTTTTTCAGGTAAAAAGGGCATCTAATTCATAGCTTAAGTTCATTATATAGTGTTTCGCAATTTTCCATTGAGTAAACTATATTTTAGGGACCTAATGCTGGTAACTGAAAAGAAACAAAGAGAAAACGATATCTTTTTCAAGAATGTGTGCCTCCTTCGTATCTTACATTACCTTTTAAAGCATCGATAGTAACAAAACTGTCAGAGTTCTCATCCGAATGCCCACCTAATCATAAATAGTGAAAAACTTTCTGAAAGGAAAGATGTTAACGATTGGTTTAAATTTCTCCACAAAACTTTGTTTTGGAGAGACTATTTTCAAGGCAGTGACGTCAAAAAGAAATTTTAATAGTTGGAGCATGAATAAATAGTGAGACCTTGGAGTTAATTTTTAATTAATTTGGAAACTTTAAATTAAAAATTAATGAAACTTTTTATACCAGTACTGTAGCAAGAAAGCCATCCAGGAAAATATGGAGTAAGCCGAAGGAACATAATAGTTTATTTGTTCATTTCATTTATCTCTGTGGGTTTAGGACTTTGCCCTTGGGTCGTTTTACCGTCCATACTGTGTATCCGACCAACAGTTTGATATGCACCTTACACTAAGTTTTTATGTCACTCATACACTCTAAACTCGATCTTCAAACCCTCCTCTTACCACCTATTATTTTTAGAACACCTGTCTTCAACAACCTATCGTCTTTCACTCTGGGTTGCTTTGTTTTCTTTAGCTAAAAGAGCGTTTAGAACAGCTAATCAGAAGGGAAAGGGATTTTATGGTAGATAAAATTTGTAGAATAGAAGTGTTTTAATACAACTTTCAAAGGGTTCATCACATGATGACAAATGTTGTACATTTCAGACAACACGAATGAAAGAAATAACGAACAATACTGCGATTGTTGTATCAGTCTGCACTGACACCAGCGGGGTAGCTTGAAATAGTTGAGCAGGTAGCACTATCAGAAAAGTCACTTAAGGACTTTAAAGAGAACTTAATTCTCCCTTCAACAATACAGAAATTCGTCTTAATATTTTTATAAAGCCATTTAAAAAATGGGGATGCTTAAAGTTTTCAAATGGTATTTTCATTTAAAAGAGATGTTTGTAACTGACAATTTTGAAAAAAGACGTCCATGTAACCAATCAAAGCTTAATGGATATGTGTTCTGTGAGTATTGTTCAAAAACCAATTCTCACCTGGACAGTTTAAAAATTTACCATTTTATGTATACATTGTAATTAATTTAGCCGTAAGAAAATTTTAGCGTTTCAGCATGAGAGCACAAAACAGATTCTGATTGTGAAACAGAATAAAAAATATTATAAGGCAGCAAAGCAAATCATCTTTTACTCCATTTTTAAAAGCACTTAATATGTTTTATTTCATTCAAAAAGAGTCATATTAATAAAAAACAACCTGAGAAAAACAACTTATACCAGCACAGAAATTAGATTTGTTGTCCAAACGCTAAACCACCTAGCTATGAACACGTTGACCCATAGGACAGTTAAAAAAACGATTAAAAAAACGATTCCATCTCTCTCGCATTACTTAGGCATCATGTTGTATGGAATTTTACGTACCATTAAATACCAATATTTGTCCTAGCAAATCTTTTCACTTGCAAGCTTGTTACTTCGGTCTTATCACTTGAAGTGAGTTGCTGTTGGACAAGAGTACAGTGATAGAAAAGACCCAAAACGTCAGTAAGAGAGGAAAACTAGGGATTTTAATGGCTGCTTGGTGCAAAGGACAGTAGTGAATCTGAGGACATCAAAAAAGGATGCGCCTGACAGAGGTAATTGGTGTAATAAAGCCATTTATTTTACTTGGAACCAGCGGTCATTTCCGACCTGATCAAACGTGAATCTGAAAAAAAGTTGTAAAAGAAATTTAAATGTGTCAGATACTCTAGATCATTGCATTTGTGAAGAAAAATTAGATTCCATTCACTGTTAAGGATGGAATTCTGAACTCAAAATTGGTTTTCTCACTGCAATGTAGAATGCTTTGAGAAAATCAATCACGAATGGATCTCCAACGAATTGATATCTTTATTTAACTATTTTGTAAACGAAGTAACTTCGAGGCCTTTATCCAGAGACCTTGAAGTACCAGGTTGGTGACTGAAGGTGTTAAACCTCTCTCATAGGGAGGAGGATTCCATAATCCTTTATTGTAAATTCCTTTAGAGATAGTGACCTGATAAAAGCGCTGCTGGTAGTGCCACCTCAACACTACTTCACTCTTTATGTGAGAAAGGTCTGCTAGACAGTGTTTGCCGTCACTTCGTTTAATACCAATCCCGTTACCATAGAGCATATTTAGTACGCATCTTGATAGTCTGCTTCTAAATGACGGTTTCAGACATCCATTTCTTTTTTACCTACGACAAATTCAATCAAACAGAAGCCCCCAGTGTCCGCCAGACCTTCAGGGGTTGCAGGATGCGAAAAGTATACCAAGCCAAACATGACTCCATATAAGAAAGGGTGGACAAGATGTGGTAATACTGGCTCTACACAGAACTGGAAAAACCTGTTATCTTCAAAAAATTATTTCTCCTTTGCTTTCAGTAATGTCAGAGGGCTTCATCTCATTTTTTTGTGCAGCGTTCCTTCATTCTGACTCTTATCATATTCTTGCGCTTTGTGAGACAAGTCTCCATGACAGCGTTAGTATTAATGATATTGAGGTAGAAGGCTATTTTAATTTGTTTCGACTAAACTTTACGGTTTATCTTTATGATTATGCTGTCTATGGTTGGGAGGATCTTCCAGCAGTTCAAAGTGAAAAAACTTGAGTCTAAAGCTAAGCCTTTCAGAAGGTTTAGATTGTCTCTTCTTTAGATCATTTATTAGCCACTTTTCTTGTATTGATCTCCTTCTTCTGATTCTTGTTCAGTTATTGAAACAGTATGAAAGTCCATTGATAGGGCCTTTGTCAAGCACCACACTGCTAGTAAATTTGTTTTTGAAGACCTCAATGGTCATCATATATCCTAGTTGAGTCATTCTAATAGGTTTGACAGACCTGGAGAAGTTAATTACAGCTCCGATCTTGCCAATGCTCTTGTACAGTTGCTTGATTTCCCAACGAGGCTTAAGAGAAGATTCTCTTTTAGATCTCTTTTTGACTTCTGGTGCTGAACATTGTACAGTTTAATCTTTTCCCCCTTGTGAATGTTCTGATCATTTTGTTTTTACTATTGAGGTTAGGTTAACTGTTTCAAATCTTTTTGACAAGTCATATAATCGTAAAACTTATATTTGACCAGGTTGATTGGATGACCTTCGTCAATTGCTTGGTGATATTTCATGGGACTCAGCAGGAACAAGTCAAACTTGCGAAAGAATTAGGACCTGACGTACAGGGTATCAGAGCATTTAATAAGAAATAAATGTATTTCTAAATGAAGATAAAATGCAACTGAAGACTCTATCTCAATTCAATATATATGGAAAAGGATTCTGATGGTATGCGAAGTGAGGTTGCTTGTCTTCTTGAGGAATGCTCATCAATGAGTATCCTTGGTTTGTCATTTTCTCCAGATTTTTCTTGGGGTTCTTGTATTAAATCTATTGGTTAATCTTGCTATTAATGTTTGTTGTATGTAACGTGCTAGCGATTACCTTATGCCTGAGACCATCTTGCATCTTTATAAATCTACCATCTGTCCTTGCACAAAGTACTATTGTCACACCTGGGTAGATGCTTCGCCATCTCATTTTGCTATTCCTTGCTGTAGAGACGTGTTTGTAACTTGATAGTTCTAAATCTTTCTACTACTCTTTAACCTTGGTCTCTTCGACGGCATGTCTTTTGTCTTCGTCTTTTCTTCAGGTGTTAATATGGGAAGTGTTCTGATGAGCTTTCCTAGTTGGTACCACCTCAGTTTGTTGCATCTCGGGTGACTAGATTCTCTCAACGTCTTCAACCTGATGTAGTTGTTACCCCTTGTTTAATAATTGTAATTTCTGTTCTCAGACTGCAAAATTGTGGATTTCTTTAAGTTTTGAGTGCCTTTTTAAATCACATGAGTTGAATATTTTTTAGTGTTTGGTTAACTTTTATGTCTTGGCTAGACCTTTTTTTTTGTTTATAGCTTTGTGTTGTTTCAATACATTTAGTAGCATTATGCCTTGTATGGGTTTTAACCATTAAAAAATATTAATTTCTGTTTTGTTTATCTTTTATACGTTCATCAAACTGGTCTTTCATTGATATGTGTGGCTAACAATTTTCTATAAATGTTACATTTGATCATAGTCCAACGATTACTCTGTGATTTAAATAGTGTTTTTTTTTGCCATGTTTCTTGTTTATGCTTTCAGTACGTTACTACAATACTACTTATCTCTGTTCACTATTGTTGAGATGGTACACTTAGTTTTATTTTATTGTGTGTGCCAATATCATGCGACAATGGAATAACTTCTCCAGATATTTTTTGGTGTGTCTGGAGTTTAATAGCCCAATTTCTAAGAAATGGATGTTGGGTTAAGGTCAGATAAGGAGATATTTGGTGGGAGACTTCCCAGGATTCAGCATATAAATTTGTTTGCAATAATCATCGTAAAAACAACAAACATTAGGCTTGCTATGCCAGCAAATGAAATATCCATACATCCAAAATTTTACACAAGCTGGGACCAAACCAAATGAGTGATATTCAGCACACTTTTAATAAACTGCCTCTTCCTGTACGTATTCCAGAATCATTCAAGAAAAAACTCTTTGCGAATACAGGTTTGTCACTTCTGTTCTTGTGTATCACATGAGTTGAAAGGTGAACTATTTGTTTATCCAGGTTATGGGTGTGTGTCATAATCTGTCGTTCTACCTATTGGAGCTAGAAGGTCGGGAAGGCGTGGTCGAGGAGCTTTAATCTTTGATAAAGTCTGTCTGTGTGACAGAAAATATGTCCAGTATGAGTTGTATGTAGGGAAAAACCTCATGGAATTTTGAAAGTTAGGATAATCGCTTAGAAACAAAAGTTTCTAAGCGATCCTCTGCGTCGTTTGCTTTGCAATGCGTTAATCCAAACACATTTTGATTATGCGTGCATTGCTTGGTACCCAAACCTCAACAAGCGCCTCACCAAAAAAATACAGTCGGCTCAAAACAAATGCATAAGGTACTGCTTGAGGCTTGGAAATCGAGACCATATTGGAGTTAAACAATTTCGGAAAATAAATTGGCTCCCAACTAAAGAGGGATTTGAGCAATGCGCATGTGGAAACATTTTCAAATTTTTCAAAAATATGTCACCATCTTACACATCGGAAATTTACAGCCAACTCAACCATGCCCACTACACGCGAAACTCTAGCTGCAAAATTCAAATACCATACCGAAGTAGTAACGATGGCCAAAAAGCTCTATCATATCTAGGTCCCAAATTATGGAATAGGTTACCGTCGCACATTAAATTAAGTTCAAATACTAACTCTTTTAAGCACAGCATCAAAAAAAAAAATTCTTTGAAAAAGCTCCAGAAGAAAGAGAGCGATATCTACGTGTACTACTAAATATTCTATTTTCTTTACAGCACGGTTATTGATATTGTTTCCATTGGGTAATCATAGATTGTTATAGATATAGGGCTACTCGATGTCTGTCTCCTGTTATGTTACATGTCCATTTACATTACAAGGGGCCATAATGAAAATAAGGTCTTCATGATCTGTATTATGCTACCCCTGCCACCGTTTCTCTAGATTACCGTCCCGCCTGTTTGTTTCGTTCTTTTTTGTTTCTGTTTACTCTTATTTTTTAACTATTTTTGGATAACATCATGTATTAGGTTTTTAACATTTACCTTTGAACATTTGTATTTTTTTTGTTAGTGGGGAATAAATACATACATACATAATATTGACACTCTACTTGATTCAGAAGACCTTGCAGTGAGGTATTTTATTATTTACAAATTACTATTCGCAACAAACGTGTAAGTTTTTTGCATTGGACCATCTATTGAGTTAAATCCGAATAATGGGGAGTTACCTGAGCAAATTGCTTGAGGTTGCAAGACTTCGTTTCTTTTCTTTGTTGCAGTTGCCAGCAAAACCCACTGGACATGCAGAACAGATGGCACGTCTTGCTTCATTCTCTGAAGTGGGCAGTTGTTCCCAGTCTACCACGGCTCTTTTTGGTCACATGCAACCTGCCAATTTCTTTCCTCTCGCCATCATTGCTGCTAAGTTTATCTCTTAGTAGGACTTTTTGAAACAACTTCAAAGCCCTGACCATTATCCCGGTCGCCCACTTTTTGTACCAAAATGGCGTCCTTAAATAAAAGAATGTACTGTGGTAAGTAGTTTGGACTGCAGTCTGTATTTTGCACCTTAATGTGGTCCATATGTAAGTCGAACTTCGTTAATTTTTTTCAACAGCCCGTTTTGATTAGGTATCCAAACAGTTTTGGAAGTTAACAGTTGTTTGGATGGCAGTGGATCGATATTGCACACAGTTATCATCAGTTTTTTACAATTGTGTTGATATTAGTATGCGCTAGTGTTGTATCGGAGGTTGTATTCAGGGAGAGGGTTTACTTTGTGGAGAGTTTGCAATGCGCGACTTTGAACTTGAAACGCTACCTACTCTACTTAATTTACCGTTGATTTAAGGATGTCTTTTCCTTGGTAGTTGTTTGTGTTGTTACTTAGCGTTGGAGCATCTTTTTAATAATGCGAGTCGTTTAGTGGTATTGTTTTTAAAGCCAGGAGCATACTGTCCAAGTCCTCAATGCAAAATTTAACTGAACCAGACACCTCTTGCACCACCATTTGTGAAGTTAAGATAACTCAAATTATACAACGTAACTAACTCGATGCTTTGGGTTGCATAAAGTCTTGGAAGCTGACAAACAGGTTAATCGCAAACCACTGGCGAAGGAACCAGTGTGTAAAACTGCCTGTTACTGGTATGCAAACTTTCTGCGAACGCAGGTATGGGAACGGAATGCTTGAATGTTTTTGTCAGTCGACTTTGGAAGTAAACATCCTGCAACTGTGATGAGGACGGGGGAGGTGGTGGGTCGTCACTAATTGCAATTTTTCTTAATTCGTAGTGAATGATATACAGTATTTTAGCTGGTATATCACGGGGAATGAATTGTACCAAGGCAAGAGATTTGGAAACGACAAGCCCAAGATTGAAAGAGTGGTTCTTATTTTGAGATAACCTGTTACGTTAACAAGAAAGTTGTTCATCATGTTTGGAAAGGGGTAAAAAAGTGCATTTCAATTATGGGATCGTTCAGTACCCAGAGAAAAGGTTGTAAAATACTAACTTGTTAACACGTGGAGATTTTTTGTGCAGAAGAAAGAACACATGGATTGTCGTTTGCACATTTCGTCGTTGTTGCTGGCGACATCCAGGTCAGGTCGTGGCTTTTAATTTTAGTACTTCCGGTAGTGGAAATTTCTTAGCAACTTTTTTTTTATTTTTTTTATATTTTGAGCGTGCGGTTATTAGTAGCCATTGCAGAAAATTCAAAAGCCCGTAATTTTTTTCTTCCTGCTCTTTATTGATATGACAGTCAGGCTTAAAATGATCAACCACATCTTGAGGCAGACCTGGTTTTTTATTTCGCTTTGTGTCTTGGTCTGTGCACTAGTGAGTGTTAAGTGCAGAGTTGTATCTTTTGCAATAACACTGATCCAAGTCTCTCTAGTACCTTTATATATAATTTGATATAAATTTTAGAGAGGAATTGAAGTGAAATCCCTACCCCCCCCCCCCTTCACGGACAGTAAATCTTAAGGATGTTGATGGGAGTTTTCAACATGGTTCTATTTACGAGTTACACATTTCGAGGCAAGAACACCTTTTTTGTAGGGGAGGGGGGATTCCACTGTCATTTCCGGAGTTCGTGCTATCTTTTTTCTGCTAGGTGGAACTGACATTGTTAGAGCTTGAATAGCTTACATAATATGTTTCACTGTGGTTTATGCAAAATGGACAGGAAAGTTAGAAAGATAAATGTTGTTTCAAAGGGTGAAGCAAAATGATTGAAAGGGTTGGAGTGAGTGGGTGATGTACATCACTATGTGACAGAATTGTTTTCAAGGAGCATGTCATCAGATTTTGAAATGGGTATTGACTTGATGTTTCTGCAGTTTTGTCATGTTAACCTCGGTGGTTATTTATGTGGTAAACAGGATTTAGGCAATGCTATTTTTATTGCGTGCCTTATTGAAAGCTAAATTTTTGGATTTTGAACGTCAAAATGTGGGAAACCTAGAAGCTTGCATTTGTGCCCTCCTGCCCATCATCATCATCATATTCGGTTTAACGTCCGTTTTACATGCTAGCATGTGTTGGACGCTTTCTTGAAATTGACTTCCAAATTATCCTATCCTTCACCAGATCTCTGCTGACACCTTTTTCTTTCAGATCCATCCTTATCACTTCCTCCCATGTTTTTTTTCGGTCTTCCTCTGACAGTGGTTCCTGTCACCTTGATTGTTCTACACCTTGATTGTTCTCCCTCAATGGAATGTAAAGCTTTAGATTTCAAAAGTCAGTGATGTTGTTTTAAGGTACATCCTCTGAGAATGTATATTGCAATTTGTACTTAAAGCACTGTATTGCCTTTCTCTTACAGGAAATCTCTCTCCACTTGTATCGAAACAAGATTTAATACGCTTGCTTGGTTTGGAGACCACACCATACCTTAGATCATCCTGTTGGGTAGAATTTCCTACACAAGGCAATGGACAGTGCAAAGGGTTTGCATTTGTTAATGTTCCAGAGCATGTAGCAGGCCAGCTTATGAAATTCAATGGGATTGATTTTTATGGCAGACCACTTACTATAGAGGCAACAAAAGAAAGTGAAGACAATGGAGGTGATAACAAAGAAAAGAAAGAGCAAAGAAATAACAGAAAAGTTGGATCATCTGGGGCCAACAGAAAAAGAGCACATAATGGTCCAAGAACACATCCACCAAGAAACCAAAAATTTAAACTTCCTGTTCTTGATCAAGAGAAAGTCACGCCCCTTGTTGATTGTGGAGTGAATCTTACAAATGGAAAGTAAGGAGGAATTTAATTCAATTTTTTCCAAGTTGTGGGTTTTAGTGGTTTTTCTTCCTTTTTTGTTTTACAGTCTATTTTTCTATTTTATCATGTAATTAAATTGTTAACTTCATCCTCTTAGTTATATGAAGGGAGGCAATAAGAAATGAATTTTTGAGGCTAAGTATTGTGATTTACTTAAAAGTGTTTGATGTGGAGGCTAAAGAATAAGTAACAATTTCCAAGTTGTTTTAACTCATTGATGCACTGGAATGTAAACAAGCAAAAATTAACAGTTAAAATGAAAGCTAATTCTTTGAAAAGAAGGTATTTGATCCATTGGTACTATTGGCAGATAACATTGTTTGCTATGAATTTAGACAGCATGTTTTTGACAGTGAAAATAAATTTATTTTACTGTGAGATGAGTATTCATGTTTTAGTTGCCAATCCAGTGCAAAATCAGTCTGAAGACTTGGGACTCGCAAATTATTATAACTGGGTGCTTTAATTGATCAAGGCTAATTGTTTACTTTAATGTTTTGAGAATTTTACTTTTAAGTAATGTTTTAATTTTTTTACTGTTCAAACAAGTATGGGTTGTTGCATATTGTATAAAACTACATGCTAACTTTCAGCTTTAAAAGAAGTATGTCTTTTTGACTTCTATTTTATGCTTTTGGTTTTGGTTGCCCAGTAACTATGTAGACATGCTACCATAAGAAAGCATTATTACTATTATTATTATTATTATTTATTTAAGTAAAATATCGACAATTAGCCCAAGTATGAAACAACAATCAAATTTTCTTTGTTACAAATGAAATTATCATACAACACATAGCCTGATCAAATTTCTTCTCCTTGGATAACATGATTTTTCGTATATTAGATTCACTGTCCATTAGTATTGTCTTCTGTATCTCTGATACAGTTATAATAACTAATTGCCTTTTAGTAAACAATTTCGTAAGTTCACTTATCATTTTCTTCATCCTGGCCATCTCATCATCTTAAATGTTAGTTGTCAGTATTTAGTTACTTTCTCCAGCCTTTTTGTTACCAGATTCTGTTGCTGAGGCCAGGCCATATCGCATATCCAGATGATTTTTCTTTCAATGTTCTCAAGTGTCAAATCTGGTCTCCTTTCAGTCATTGTTCGAAGGTGAAATCTGAAGTGCCAGACAAGTTTGGCTTTCTCATTCTCCAACACCATTCCTCGTTCCCATCTCTCCTTATACCACACTGTATCCTTCCTGATGAGATTGTACTCTCTTGCCCTTGTTCTATCAGTTAATATTGATGTAAGTAGTTTATAATACGTAGAGAGACAGGTAATTGGGCAGTAGTTCTTAGGGTTCCTTGTTTCGTTACTTTTTGGTAAAAAACAGGTAGTTCCAAGGCAAAACCACTTTGGTATAGTTTCGGGTTCTATTATAATCTATTATAACCAGTTGTGTATATCCTTTTGGGATATGCACAATTGGTTAAGGTCAGGCAACTGGCTGGCAAGTTTGTGGTTTGCATGGGAATGTTTGATCTAGCCCATTCATAATTACCAGGCAAAACTAGTTTGTGTACCCCACCAATCAATTAAGATCAGAGGTCATATGTCTTACGATGCCATGGCACTTGCTGACAGTAATAGTGCCTGGTGTAATTATCAGGGCAGAGGGGTCAATGTCCCTTTCCAGCAGTACTAGGCAGTACTAAGTTAAGCCGACCAATTAAGGCAAGTTCAACTTTTCCCACTGTTCCTACCAGATTATTATTATTATTATTATTATTATTATTATTATTATTATTATTATTACACTATAAAATAAATTACACAGCACAGTAGTATCTGGTTTGTCTTTCTGCCATTAACCAAGTTCCTCTAGGTTGGGATGGATAGCACCTTTCTTATGGTGTTGGCCAAACCCAACAGTGCCGTTTGCTGAATCAGTCCAAATTTCTTTGTCAACTCCAAGTAGAGCAATCCATTCCTTACTTCTGTACTTGGCTCCTGGAGCTCCAATCACAATGGGGATCACTTTTGTAGATGTCTTCCACATGCGGGTTATCTCCAGTGCCAGATCCTGGTATTTCTCAATCTTCTTGGATTCTTTCTCTTTGACCCAAAAATCCCCAGGGACAGCAATGTCTATGATTGTCGTTTCCGACTTGATCTTATCAACCACCACAATATCAGGTCTCCAAGCTTCAATTACCCTGTCAGTGTGTATGTTGAAATCCCACAAGATTTTAACTTTGTCATTCTCCAACACTGGCTCAGTGATCAAACCAGTTTTTGCTCCTCTGGAATCCATGGAGTTCACACAGTTCCCAATGGATGATTGAAGCATCACGGTCATGTTTCTTCTTATATTGACCCTGTGCCTGCTTCTCACATTCACCTAGTGTGTGCATCACTGCTTCCTCCCTTGCACCACACATCCGAAACATCTTACTTCCCTGTTCTTTCATTATCTTCACTTTATAATTCCTCGCTGGGAGTGATTGATCTTGGGCAGCTAGCAGTAGTCCTTCAGTTTCTTTTTTCAACCATCCAGCTTTCAACCAATTCCAAGAAAATGTTTCATTTTCCTGTACTTTCTTGGGGTACTTAGCATGCAGTGGTTTCTCTTTCCATCCTTCTATTCTCTCAGCCACTTTTTCCTTCTTAAACTCTGTCAGAGTTCTTTTTTTCATAAAACTCTCCAGCACTGAGTCGTCATTTATTGTTGTTCTCTTTATGTAATCCGACAAACTGTACTCCTCAGTCCTCACACATTCCTTGATNTTCTTGGATTCTTTCTCTTTGACCCCAAAATCCCCAGGGACAGCAATGTCTATGATTGTCGTTTCCGACTTGATCTTATCAACCACCACAATATCAGGTCTCCAAGCTTCAATTACCCTGTCAGTGTGTATGTTGAAATCCCACAAGATTTTAACTTTGTCATTCTCCAACACTGGCTCAGTGATCAAACCAGTTTTTGCTCCTCTGGAATCCATGGAGTTCACACAGTTCCCAATGGATGATTGAAGCATCACGGTCATGTTTCTTCTTATATTGACCCTGTGCCTGCTTCTCACATTCACCTAGTGTGTGCATCACTGCTTCCTCCCTTGCACCACACATCCGAAACATCTTACTTCCCTGTTCTTTCATTATCTTCACTTTATAATTCCTCGCTGGGAGTGATTGATCTTGGGCAGCTAGCAGTAGTCCTTCAGTTTCTTTTTTCAACCATCCAGCTTTCAACCAATTCCAAGAAAATGTTTCATTTTCCTGTACTTTCTTGGGGTACTTAGCATGCAGTGGTTTCTCTTTCCATCCTTCTATTCTCTCAGCCACTTTTTCCTTCTTAAACTCTGTCAGAGTTCTTTTTTTCATAAAACTCTCCAGCACTGAGTCGTCATTTATTGTTGTTCTCTTTATGTAATCCGACAAACTGTACTCCTCAGTCCTCACACATTCCTTGATCAATACCACTCCTCTACCTCCCTCAATTCTACTCACATACAGTCTTTCCACATCTGCTTTTGGGTGGAGAGCTTGGTTCATTGTCATCTGCTTTCTTGTTTTTCTATCCATCCCCTGCAGCTCATCAACAGTCCAATTGAGTATCCCGGGTGTCTACCGCACTGCTGCCACTGCCCAGTTGTCGTCGCTTTGATTACAATACCTCCATTCGGTTTTGACTCTCAACACTTTTCTTATCCTTCTGAAATACTCCTTTCTGACTTTCTCTTTCATGTTTTCCATTTTCATCTTATCAGCCTCCAGTATTCCTGGATACTTACAAGACTCCTTCCCCAGATCTTTTATCAACTGTCCATTTGCCATCCCGATTCCTTTATCTTCAATCTTCCTCTTCTCATCACCAACGTGGCACATTTATGCAATCCAAATTTCATCCGTATATCACTTGTGAATATTCTGACTGTGTCCACTAGGGCCTCTAACTCTGATTTCGACTTCCCGCTCAGTGTTCCAAGACCACATGCTGTTTCTTATCAGTTCAATCACATTTTTTGCCATTTTAGTTATCTCCATTCTTTTCAAGATCCATGAGTGTGGCAGCATGTCATATGCTTTCTGTCATATGTCATATGCTTTCATATGCTTTTTAACCCCGAAGACCATGCTTGGTCTCATTCAAGCATGAAATACCAGTTTGAGGACTGGCGGGGTATAGTCTTTCTCTCACAGGCAGGTGAAGCGCTCTTCAGCCTTGGATGGCAATCACCTAGAGATGGTGTCTCAATAAAAACACTGGTCCCCATTACCTTAATGGGTTGGTGTCAGGAAGGGCATCTGGCCTATAAAAACACTGCCTCATCATACCATGAAATGACATCCAAAGATATCTGGCATAACTGCGTAAACGAGAATGGAACTAATTTAAGTGAAGGTGTCATGCACGGTAGGACTTTTGCTCAATGTGGGCAAAATCAGACCGTTATCAAGCTACTACATCAACCAAAGGAAGTGATGACAAGCTTCAGACTCTGTAGTCTGAATGTGGGAAGTTTGAGAGGTAGATCTGGTGAAGTAGCAGAGTTTCTTGAGCGAAGACACATTGATTTGTGCTGCATCCAAGAAACACGATGGAGAGGGAAATCTGTAAGAATGAGAGAAGGGGAAAAGGCAACATGCAAGCTGTTTTGGATTGGTAATGGAAAAGGCACAGGTGGTGTAGGTATCTTTGTTGCAGATAAATGGATAGACAAGGTGATTGATGTCAAACACGTAAGTGATTAAATTATGCTCATTAAACTGATGATAGGTGAGAAATCTTCACAGCAATATCAGTGTATGCACCACAATGTGGCTCAAGTGAAGAAGTCAAGGATGAATTCTATGACAGTCTCATTGCAGTCACTGGTAAGCTGGCAGAGAAAGAAATTGTTGCTATTGCAGGTGATCTAAATGGCCATGTTGGAAGAACAGCATCTGGGTTTGAGGGAGTCCATGGAGGAAATGGATATGGTGACCGAAATAAGGAGGGTGAAAGAATTCTAGAGTTTGGACTTGCCATGGACATGTTGGTGGCGAATACTATTTTTAAGAAAAGGGATAGCCATCTGGTAACCTATGAGTCTGGGACAGCTATGACTCAAGTGGACTACATTTTGGTAAAGACAAAAGACAGGAAGTATTTGCAAGATGTAAAAGTGATACCCGGTGAAGAATTTGTGACCCAGCATAAGCCAGTAATTTGTGACTTCAGGATTAAGAAAGTACATAAAGTGAAAAGAAAGTATATCCCAAGGAGAAAGGTGTGGAGACTAAATGATGGACAAGTAAAGCAGGCCTTTGAAGATCAAGTGAATGGAATTGTGGGAGCTAGTCCAGGAAAAGACCTACGAAGTGTAGAAGAGCAATGGGAGAAGATCAAGGATACACTTTTAAAAGCCACAGACCAAGTCTGTGGCTGGACAAAAGGGCCTCCACGTCATAGAGTGACATGGTGGTGGAATACTTCTGTTGAAAATTATGTGAAAGAGAAGAGAAGGCTGTGGAGTCAATGGAAAAAGGGGTTAGTTAACAAAGAAAGGTATCTGGAGGCCAAGAGAGTAGCTAGGCAAGCAATCTACAAAGCAAAGATGGATGCCGAGAAAAGAAGGTTTCCAGACATAATGTGTAGAGATGACCAGAAGAATGAAGTATTCAAGATAGCTAAGCAGATGATCAAGACTAATCAGGATATCATTGGAGAAAAGTGTATCAGGAATGATGATGGAGAACTTGCAACAAGTGAACTTGAAAAGAAGAATGCCTGGAAGTGCTATTATGAGAGATTGTTGAACACAGAGTTTTCTTGGGATAGAGAAAATCTTGGAAAGGTAGAAACAGTATCTGGACCAGCCATTTTCATTGAGAAAGAAATGGTGAGGGAAGCTGTAAAGAAAATGAAGAAAGGCAAAGCAGCTGGTCCTTCAGGAATTGTGGCAGAGATGGTCAAAGCTGCAGGTGAAAGAAGTATAGAGATGATCACTGATCTAACAAATCAGATCATAAGAGATGGTGTCATTCCTGAGGACTGGGAAATAAGTACAATTATCAATTGTTACAAAGGAAAAGGAGAAGCTCTAGAAAGAGATAATTACAGAGGATTAAAGTTAATGGACCAAGTCCTGAAAGTTGTTGAAAGAGTTATGGAAAAACAAATTAGAATTGAAATAAACATTGATAACATGCAATTTGGTTTTATGCCTGGACGAGGAACTATTGATGCCATTTTTATCCTTAGACAAATGCAAGAGAAGTACCTTGCGAAAAACAAGAAGCTGTACTTTGCCTTTGTGGATTTGGAAAAAGCCTTTGACAGAGTGCCAAGAGAAGTTGTTTGGTGGGCTTTACGGAAACTAGGAGTAAGTGAATGGCTGATTAAGGTTGTTCAGGCAATGTACAGAAATGCTAAAAGTCGGGTAAGGGTCAACAGTTCCTATACTGAGAGTTTTGGTGTGGGTGTTGGAGTTCATCAGGGATCTGTAATAAGTCCACTGCTTTTTATTTGTGTTTTGGAAGCACTGTCAAGAGAGTTTCGAAAGGGTTGCCCAGAGGAATTGCTATATGCAGATGACCTGGTTCTCTCCTGTGAGACATTGGATGGTCTACTTGCTAAGTTAGAGACTTGGAAGAAGGGTTTGGAAGGTAAAGGTTTGAGAGTGAACATGGGCAAGACAAAAGTGATGGTCAGTGGTTGCAATTTAGGAAAGCCATTGGAGAAAGGAAAGTTTCCCTGTTCAGTCTGTGGGAAGGGAGTTGGGAGCAACTCAATCTATTGTGGTACTTGCAAGCACTGGGTACATAAACGGTGCAGTGGAATAAAGGGCAAACTGACAGAAAGTAACCGTTTTAGCTGCAAGAGGTGCAAAGAAGGAGAGGCAACCTGTGACTTAGACCTACATAAAGTGCATTTGGAGGATGAGGATATTGAGGTTGTCCAGAAGTTTTGCTACCTTGGTGACACCCTTGGAGCTGAGGGGGGAGCTGGTGCAAGTGTTACAGCAAGGGTTAACAGTGGATGGAGTAAGTTCAGGGAGCTGATGCCATTGTTAACCAGCAGAGCTCTGCCATTACCTACCAAAGGTAGAGTCTACCAGGCATGTGTACGTAGCACAATGATGTATGGCAGTGAAACTTGGCCAATGAAAGCTGAAGATGTCAGCCGCATGGAGCGGAATGACATGAGAATGATAAGATGGATGTGCAACGTAAGTCTAAAGGACAGGCTCAGTTCTAATGAACTCAGAAGGAGATTGAATCTGGACAGTATTGGCAGCTGTATGCAGAATAGGAGGCTTCGTTGGTTTGGTCATGTGGAGAGAATGGACAAGAATGCTTGGACAAGTAGATGCAGAACAATCAAGGTGGCAGGAACCACTGGCAGAGGAAGACCAAAGAAAACATGGGAGGAAGTGATAAGGATGGATCTCAAACAAAAAGGTGTCAGCAGAGACCTAGTGAAGGATAGGATAACTTGGAAGTCAATTTCAAGAAATCGTCCAACACATGCTGGCATGTAAAACGGACGTTAAACCAAATATGATGATGATGATGATGATGATGATAGTCGATCCAACAGACAGCTAGATTAGTGCTTCTCTTATTTGATTCACGTAGAATTGGCTTGTGATCTTGTTGAATTGGTGCGTGTGATCTTGTCTCCAAACTCATAATGAAATTTAACTTTTCTTAAAATCAATGTCAGTGGTATCATACATAAAACAAACAATAAGGGTGACAAACTATCACCCTGGAAAATACCCCTCTTAATATGTACAATTCCAAGTGACGTCCCACCAGAACTAAGTTCTAGTTTCCATTTTTTCATACTGTTTAGCAGGAACTGTTTAGTGTTTTTTTATTATTATTATTATTATTATTGAGTGGTGGAGCAATACGAGCCCATGGGAGACTCAGGGGTAGAAACCCCAGCAAACCCATCCGACTACCAGCCCGATAAGGGTAAACTGGGTGCATGCATCACACCCAAGTGTGTGCGATATTGATGTACATAAAAAAATATTATTATTATTATTATTATTATTATTATTATTATTATTATTATTATTATTATTTTAAAAATTTCTAATAGGAAGGGTTTTTTTGTGAAAAGAGAGAATAATAATAAAATATTTAAAAGAAAAAATCTATAAATAAAGTATAAAATGGTATATAGATAATATTGAGGACAATTCACAAACATCAGCTACACAATAAATTACAAGACACAAATGTATACAAAAAAAGCTGAGAAGGTGGTGAAGACATCAATTTCTAGATAGTGAGTGCCCTTTGTAGTACATGCACTGTGCTATTTAATACTATTTTTTGAATTTCATGAAGAGAAGGGTTTCCTGGAATTTTCTCAAGGTATTCACTATTATTATTATGAAAAAATTTTCTCTTTGAATTGTTTTGTAAGATCAAACACCAGGTCACTACTAGTGACCTAGGGTGAGTGAAATAGAAAGGGGGGTTTTGTGAAAAGAGAATAAAAATGAAATATTCAATTGAAAAAAATCTATAAATAAAGTATAAAAAGGTAAAAAGGTATTATTCAGGACAATTCACGAACATCAGCTACACATTATTATTACTATTATTATTATCTTCAATTTGCAACTAATGCACTGGCCGATCTTAAGCCATTTTGTGTGCAAGAGAGCCGGTTACAATCAGTAACCAAAGGTCTCTCATCATAGTCTTTCCCTTTCAGTGCTCTAATACCTTTCGCAGAATCCTAGCTGTTCCTAATAGTGTTGTTTTCTGGACTTCAGCAATGTTGATCTCAATCCCAATCTTTTCCATGTATTTGGTAAAATTTTTCGTCACACTCCCAAAAACCCCCAAGACAACAGGTACAATGCTAACTTTTTCAGATTCCAAATTCTTTGGATTTCTCTTTTAATTTCCTGATACTTGTCAATACTTGTCAATACTTTTCCTGTTCTATTTCACTTATCCTGCTGTCTCCGGGGATGGCAACATCGATGCCGATCTCAGATTTGTCAACTTTATCAATAATTACGAGGTCTGGTCATCGTGCCTCAATGACATTGTTACACTGGATGTTCATGTCTCATAATAGTTTGTGGCTCCCATTCACTAATACTGTTTGAGGTTTATGCTCATACCATTTCTCGCCTCTTTCAAAATTCAGTTTTCCACACAGCTTCCAATAGTGTACTCTTTCTGAGCAAGCTTTTTACACTCGCTCAGGATGTGGTTTCCTGTTTCTCCCCTTTCTTCAAACAATCTACAATTAGGTGAATCAGTGGTTTTGTCAATGTTATACTTAACATAATTTGTCTGTATTGCTTGCTCCTGGGCAGCAAATATCAAAGCTTCAGTGGTCACTTTTATTCCTGATAATTTGCAAGTCTTACACTTGAAGAGTTTTTCAAATTCTTTAACTGAAACGTTCTTATCAGTTGGTACAGTCACATCTATTAGCAAACATGTCTTTTTAATGATAATATCAGGATGGTTGGCCTGAATGGTCCTGTCTGTGTGGACCCCAAAGTCCCATAAAATTGTTCTTTTTTCATTTTCTGTGACAGGTTCAGGTTTATGTTCGTTCCAATTAGTCATGTATGGAGACCAAAGTGTTGACAATCCTTCCAGTGAATATATTGTCCATCTCGATCATGCCTAAGCTTGTATTCAATTTGTGTTAAGATTGGACACCCAGAGACAATATGATCTATTGTTTCTCTGGAAGAGTAGCAAAACCAACAGTTAGGGTTTGCACCATTATAAAGGATTTCTGCTAGGAAATTCTTTGTAGGAATACTTCGATCTTGTGCAGCCAGTAAAAAGCCCTCCATTTAAGGTCCCATTAAAGCCCTGTGCTTTGTGACCACTGATGGGTGGTCACAAAGTGGTTGAGATTGAGCTCACCAGAGTGGTCTTCCACTCTGGCTCCAGCAGCTTACACAACAACAATAACTACTAATCAAGCGGAGTGCTATATTTGGCCAACAGTGGAGTGTGCATGCAGTGTCCGTACACAAAGGAGTACACGAAAGAATATAGTGAGGATAATACCTTTAGAATTTCGCAAGAAGTTTGGTTTGAAAATATTCAAAAGTGGGTCATGCACTGAGAGAATGAGTAAGTAAGGTGTTGCAAGATTACACCATTGTAATTCTTGTATTGTGAAAATGGAGGTTCAAAAGGATGACAAGTATCAAACATAGAAATAGATGAAATACATGCTTTACCAGCTGTAATTTGCATAAATTGGCATGCATCAGTTGGATTTTAAAAAAATACAAGATTGTATGGTAAAAGATTTAAGAGAAAATGACAACTAAACCATTGCAGAAAACTGCCAGAGTCTTTTGAAGGGTGGTAAAAAAAGTAAGTGATGGTGGACAGAATTACATTATCCTTTCTGAAAAGTTATGAACAGCACCTATAATTTAACAGTAGTTATGTAAGGTCTGTGTCTGGATTGTTTCTTCTTCTACTACTACTACTACTACTACTACTACTACTACTACTACTACTACTACTACTACTACTGCTACTACTACTACTACTACTACTACTACTACTACTACTAATAATAATAATAATAATAATAAATAATAAATAATAAACTTCATTTGGAAAAGACTCTTGGAAAGACCTAAAATTCATTTCCAGGGGGTTCTCTCTCAATCCCGGCTCCGAACCATGAACTTTAAAGATTGAGGGTTTTCCTGAGGATACTTGTGGTGCCAACAATAGCAGAGGTTTGAAGACCACCTAACACATCTGGGATCTCTAGCTCTTTTAAGTATCTTTCAAAGTGTCTTGACACCACTCCCAGTGCACCTACTACAACTGGGACAACTTTGGTTCTCACACGATACTTTCATCTTACTTCCACGCCAAAGGGGCATAATTACTACACTTCTCGTTCTCATAATAATGATATAGTAATAGTAATAATAATAACTGACATTTTTTTATTCATATTCAAATACATGCAACTACAAACCTTTTGGCAGTTACAACACAAAGTGTTTAAAGATTCAAAACAGAAAGAGCAAGAAGATGAACTAAGCTTACATTTAGGTATATTTTTATAAGATATAAGGGTCTTGTGCAAAAAGCAAGTAGTAGATAAAATTTAATATATTTTTGGTTATCTTGCATGGAACAACAAAACCTCTTGTATTTTTTGGATTAATATTATTATTATTATTATTATTGAAAAATTCTTTAGAATTGCTATTTTAAAATCCAACACCGAGTCACTACCAGTGACCTAGGGTGAGGGAAGTTGGGTAACAAAAACTTTTAAGGTGCACAAGAAGGGTGTCATTCAAACCGGTCAAAACATAAAAACATAATAAAAATCATTTTCTGAAAAAACCACAAACATCAATTCGCAACAATTAAATGGAGAGGGCTTTCCTAAGAAGATGGGCAGTGCCATTCAAAACAATTTTTTGCACTTCCTGCAATGAGGGTTCACCCGGTATTTGCTTCAGGAAGGTGTCAGTTCCTTTCTTAATAAGACCCAATGCTCCAACAATCACTGGTATTGTCTTTGTCCTCAGATGCCACATTTTACCTATCTCAATCTCTAGATCTTTATACTTAGAAAGTTTCTCGAAAATCTTCGCAGAAACATTCCTATCAGAAGGGACACTCATGTCAATCAACAAGCAGGTGTTGTCTTTCTTGTTTTTTATGACAATATCAGGACGGTTCGCCTGTATAGTGCGATCTGTTTGTATTGGGAAGTCCCAGAGAATTGTCACGTCTTTACCTTCTGTGACCGGACTAGGGTGGTGTTCATACCAATTTGATGGCGTATCAATGGAAAAATGTTGGCATATTTTCCAGTGCAGATATTGGCCTACTCGGTCATGGCGATTTTTATACTCATTTGATGTTAATACTGAGCAGCCTGAGATAAGGTGGTCAATGGTTTCAGTTCCATTTTCACAAAACCTACACTCCGGGGTGGCACCATTGTGTAAGATATTGGCCTGGTAGTTTCTGGTAAACAGACTCTGATCCTGAGCGGCAAGAATAAAACCCTCTGTTTCCCCTTTCAGTCCGGAGCTCCTCAGCCACTGATGGGTTGCTACTTTATCTACATCAGCGTTATTGCTTCGGGCTGCGAACTGTCCGTGGAGGGGTTTTTCTTGCCACCGAGACTCGAGTTTGTCCAAACCACTTTTCTTAGCTTTTTGCTTGGTTTGTTTAGCAGCTAGCGTTGGGGATGGTGGAGTTTCTGCATTTAAATCAATACCAAATTGTTCAGAAAATTTTCCTGATTCTTTGAGAATCGAGTGAAGTCTTTTTGAATTTTCGTGTCTATTGACAAGTTGGAGCATCCAATCGTCTGTTAAATCAAGATATTTTGCAAGGCCAATGGTGGATGTCTTGTAAGAAAGTTCTAACTGGATCATTCCCCTGCCTCCTTTATTTCTTGGGAGGTACAAACGATCAACGTCTGACTTGGGGTGATGCATTCTGTTACATGTTAGTTGCTTTCTTATCTTTGTATCTAGCTTTTGAAGATCACTCAGATTCCAATTAATGATATTAAAACTATAGCTAACAACCGGCACTGCAAGAGAATTTATAGCTGTTATTTTATTTTTGGAATTCAGTTCAGTTTTCATAATAGATCTCACTCGTCTAATACATTCCTTTCTAATCTTCTCTTTCATTTTTGAATGTTGTATGCCGTCTCCTTCATTTATACCTAAGTATTTATAGGTTCCCTCTTGTTCTAGTTCTTTTATCACAGTACCTTCATCTAAATCAATATTTTGAGTCTTATCCAGTTTCCCTCTCTTAAAAGTGG
>RDPX01000069.1:452261-496487 GCA_003991215.1 Morbakka virulenta | reverse complement strand
TTTTAAAGTCTCCTTTGCAATAGATATGGATGTGCCATCAGTTAATTTATGCTTCCTTCTTATCTTTATACTTTTCCTACTTTTAACAGGCGTGCCTTTGGAAATTTCATCCAGAATTGAGATTTCTGCCCGCATCGTCTCAATTTCTTTATTTATTTTTACTTTCCACTTTGGCTCCTTGTTCACATGTTTCCTGCTTGCTTTCGTTATTTTAACACCTAACTTAACTTTAATAACTTTTGCAGTTGCGTATATAAGGTCATTTAAAGTGGTCAGGTCTTGTTGTATTTCCTTTACAATATCTCTTAAAGCAATGTTGTAAAGTTTGATCGTACTTTTTGATTTTTTACTGGTTGTTATTTTCGGTAAATTTTCACGTTCTTCCATTACCGTATTTTGCACAACTGAAAATTCACGTAGTATATCATCGCGAGCGATTAATATCTTTTCCATGTTGTTTTCAAGGTACTCATCAATATCATCATCATCATCATTCAACCTTACCCTGTTTAATTCACCTTCCTCCAATCTCACTTCACGTCCTTCTCTCACATCTTGTATCCTTGCCTCTATTTCAACGTCTGTCATATTATGTTTTCTTACGACAGGCCTCGCATTTTCGATATTAGCTTGTGCTAAATTCTCTCTATCAGTATCACGAATTTCAGTGCGTATTGAATTAATCTGAGCGTCACTCAATCTTTTATTCTTGATAATATCACGGCGTACGTTAGCTAGTTTATTTGAATCAATATAATTCCTAGTTTCATCTCCTACAAATTTCCTCCATTCAATATAAGTTTGTTCAATCAAGTTTCTCATAGGTGTTTTTTGAGCGGTATAAAACGCTCTGAGCACATTCTTATAATCCTCTGGGGTCCATCTTTGTCTAGTTTCTTTTGGTTTAGGTGGCATCACTACAGGTTCAGGGTTAGAAATTTTCTGGTTCTGATTACCGTGTAGATCATCTGTAGAGGTGTTAGACTCAGTAGCATACTTTTCGTGCACCCCAGGCGAGTCTTGCCCTGAGGGACGCGTCCCTTGTTGATCCGCGCGACGGACGATGCGGCATGGGTTTCTTCTAGTTTGCATAAGATTCATAAAAGTGGATAAACAGACTTAACTCCGCCGGTCGTCAAACCGGTATTTCATGGCCTCGGAGTAGGCTAACAGGTGCTACACCTTGCTCAAGGGTGACCTGGAGGTAGTTGTGGTAAAGGGTAACCTCATTCGCCCACGTCGAAACTCCACAACCGGATGCAGTTTAATGTCAATACCCAGGACGGTTATTATTATTATTATTATTATTATTAATTTTTATTATTATTGTTAATAATAATAATAATAATAATAATAGTAAGTTGTAGAAAATAAAGTTGTAAATAATTAAGAGGGGCAATTTTTTGATATGGGTAGTAAAAGGAGATACCTTGCATATTGCCTCTAATTCTGCCTCGACATTCCAAACCAGAATAGTGGAATGCTTTATTTTTTAGAAGACATCTAATAAAGGTTACTGATGATATATGTGGTATCTAATGGTTGGTATACATACATACATATTTGCATAGACCAGTCATTGGGTTCTTTCAATAACGTTTTTGATAGCAATGTGAAAATATAGATATTTTACCTTTTATAAAATATATATTGGTGTAACATTTGTTTTGTTTCACTATGTTAACATGTGGCTGGCCTCCTCTTCACCCACTACACCTCCTATTAAGAAAATTCAACGCTTGGTGTATCCCATAGAAAATATGTTGACAAATGCATTTTGTTTATATACATATACACAGTAATTGTTAAAAGGTATTGGAAATTCTAGTACCTCGAAGTAAAGTTATAAAGTAGCAGGGTTATTTGTTCAGAATAAAATTTAATACAATAAATTATATTAAATTGCTTTTTTTATTTGCCATTTTTCTTTCAGTATGCAGCAGTAGCTACTTGCCTTTTAAATTTTGCATTGTATGAAGTTTTTATTGTTGCTGTTATAGTTGACAGGAATCAAAACTACATTGGCAGACACCCTTGCTGTGTCAGTTTAAACAACAGGAAATCAAGCCTGGGGCAGTTTTGGAATTAATTTTTTTTCTACTTCATTTGATTTTTGAAAGGATGGACTGCTTTTGTTCTATATTGTGAAGAAAAGGTATATACCTGGTGTAATAATGAAACTATAGTTGACCTGTTATACAAAGCTGTTGGTCAACATTTATCTCGCAGCTTGTTGTGGGAATAATCTGGAAAGTAGCTATCAGTTTTTGTAATCAGCGCAATTAGTCTTTGTGTGTAGTGCATAAGGCACATGATATTTCCCTCAGCTATTTAACAATCCATTTTTGTAATAACATCTCAGTCCAAGTGCATAATTGTTTGGTAGATTTAGTTTAACTAGTTTCATCAATAATCCCAGGTGGTTTGAGGGTACAAGGACCCTAATCTCAAAATCGAGTAGAATGTTGAGTTTTTGTAGGTATTCTAAAGAGTTGTTACTGAAGAGCAGAATGGATGAAAAAAGATTAACAGTATACAGTGGTATAATTTTAATTTTGATTATTTACATTTATTACCTTTCCTTTTGATAAATTCTACAAAATTATGACTACTCAGGGACCAAAGCAGTTTTCTGCAACATTAAAACCATAATAATTTACTTTTGAGCAGTCATCTTGGAGTAATTTTGCATGAGAACTTTAAACAATAGTACACTTCTTACAAAGTTGTCAAGACCCATCCTTAATTTAATGTTGTCTTAGGTTTTCATAACCAAGCTTTTGCTACCCTGTTTACTTTTACATGTGGCAAATTTTTTTTAAGAATGCATAACTAAAAAAACTTTTTTTAACAAAAAAATTGAAAAATGTAAGTCAGTCTGAATGCTCCAGAAGAACCATTTTGAAAATGTACCCCAAAAATTAAATTCCCTTTTTACAATATTGAGTGCATGATACAAAGATATTGAATACAGAACAAAGCATTGGAGATGGTTTTTATCAACTTTTTTACAAAACTGCAAATCACTTTCCATCACTTCCTACTTCTCATTTAATGGGTCACCTTATGAAACACAAACTTGGCCGACAATGAATTTAGTTTTTGGAAGCACTGCTGTACTAAACTTGCAACAATGTGCTTCACTGATAAGTAAGAAAGGCCATTGTTGCAGACATGCTTGCATATGCAATGTGTGTGAAAGCAAGGAAATGTTTTTATACCATAAGTCAAGATTTCTACCTGATTGAAACTTCCCAGGTTTTGAATCCATCGGCACCCACTAAATTTGATTATTAATTGTCTCTTAAGTCGATACCAATATTTTATCTTTTTCCAAACCATTTCTCAATATTTGCATTGTACATAAATTATATCATCGCAAGCACTTTCAGAAGCAACAGTTATGAAATTTGCAGACAATGTGGTACTCTTCTTTTGAAGAACAAACATTAAAACCATTTAAAAGACTTTAAGAAACAAGAAATTTCAATCTTTGAAAACCTGGTTCCAGGAAAGTATTTGATTTTGAATAGGAAACAAGTATCATGTTTTGGAACACATCACTGTTAAAAATTGACAATAATGAAACCCTAAATTTGAGTGAACACATGAAAACCACATGTAACAAAAAATGGCATGTCAAGAGTCAATCTTAGAAAAGAACACATGATCACTGATAGATACAAACACAACAACCCTAATTTTTTCAAGTCATGATTCATTTAACTTACCCATATTCTACTCACAGAAATATCTGAAAAACACTCAAAAAGAGGTCAAGCGGACTTAGCAGTTTTGCCCATAACATTGTCCAAATGTAGCTGGGCACATCCGTGAAGAACATCTGTTGCAACATTTGTAGGGTTTTTTTTAATGAAATGTATGTTAGCGAGAATTTCAAAAACTATTAACAGCTGATCAGTAGCAAAAGTATAAGTAATGGCTCATTAATGAGGCTTCCCAAAGTATAACTAGGGGTGACACAAAGCTTGTTTTAATTTTAAGGTACTCTTGAGTTCAACTAGCCACTGCTTGAATTAAGATCAGAGCAAAGACAATGTTTGGTGGTAAATTATAAAATATTACAGGCAACTTGTTTTAACACTTAAATTTTATTCTTTTGGTTAACCTTTATCACACTTCATCCATATTGTGATAAACTCTGCTGTAACTGTTACCCATTCTTTAATTATGTGTACATTATACCAACAGGACTTCTTGGACAACAGTGTATTAATATTATAAAATTTTCTAGTTTTTAGTAGTACAACTGGGAAGCTCACCTTGTATTAAGATTTGTTAGTAATAAGAATTAATAATGATTAAGCCTAGTTTTTTATAGGCAAACAATTCTGTTGGATGTAAGGGTAGTATTTTGTTAGACAGATATAAAAACCCAAGTATATTTGTAGACATGCTATTAGGAATATTTTTTAATAACATAGTATGTCATTCTCAGCATGTGCCAACTAGTTGTTGCTCAAGAGGTAGAATTTTTTCATTTTGATAAAATCCCTGGGTTGTATACTGTTGGAGAAAAGACAACCAGTTAAAATTGTATGGGGAAGATGGGTTAAGTATTATTCCAAGTTAAAATGGAAGTTTTTGAATTTGGACAGAGGAGTAGTGTGTTTGATGAAAACACCTGGAAACCTGGGAATTCTGGAGTTTTGCAAAATATATTATATGAAGTAGATGTTCAAGCTTTATCGTGTCACGAGTCATCAGCTTTTTCTAAGCTATGTTTCAAGAGATACTTTTCTCATAATCAGACTAGTGAAGTGACTAGGTATGGGTGTTTTATACTTTGGCAGTGTAGACCTATCTGTAGACAGGGATCAAGTTGTTTTGAGTAGTGGCACCGTACCTATGTTGTTTTTGTTGTGTTCCTTTCTTTAGTGTTGGAAGCTATTATTCTAGAAGGGTGCAGGATATACTGTGAACACTTTGATTCACCAATGTAGGAGGCAAACCAGTCCTTACATTGTAGTCTGTAAACTACATTTTTCCTCTCTTCCAGTGGGACCAGGTCTTTTGGTTTAGACAGAATCTTGGTGGATCTAGTGAAGGAGCATTGAATATTGTGTTGTTGGAGAGGAACAATGTGTATGTGTATGTATGTGGTTATGTTTTTTTGTGTGTATATATAGTTTGTTTTGTATTGAAAAATTAAATATTGCTCAGTTTACTTTTCAACTTCCAAGCTGTAGCTTTAATTTTTGGTTTCATTTTTACATACAACAGTATAAAAAATTGCTTTGTAGATTCAGTGGAAAAACAGACTATGTAATTGCTAGAGCTTTATCGGCAGGAGTCCAAAAATTGATTGTCACAGGAAATAGGATAAATAGTAGCAGAGCCTCAATTGTCATGGCACGCACCAGGCCTAACATAATTTTTGCAGCTGTTGGTATTCACCCACATTATGTAAAACAGGAGTGGAAGGAGAAAACAGTTGACGCTTTGGAAGATTTTATAAAATCCCCTGAAGTTGTTGCTGTTGGGGAAGTTGGCCTTGATTTTAATAGGGATTATTCACCACGTGAATTACAGAAAAAGGCATTTGAGAAGCAGGTATTGTGCTAGTAAAGTCTACTACTTTTATGACCCCCCACATTGTTTTAAGGGAGTGTATATTTAGTGAGTGGTTTCTGTGTGTACAAAGTGTTAAAGCAGAAATTTAAAAACTCTCTCCCCAGTGTTTGCAAAAAGATTTCTGGGTTATACACCAATTTTAATAAAATGAACATAAGTAACTGTTTAATGTAAAATGAAAAAGTATCAGTTGAAAGGCTGAACTGTAATATTTCAATAATTAATCGTCCCAAAAACAAATGAGAGGGTTTACTTTGTTAAAAACAGGTGGTGCTTTAGTGAACAAAAAGACTGAGGAGCAGTTACTTGGAGGAGTGGAGACCTTTCTCCATCATAATTGTAGTCATCAGTATTGTTTGATTTTTCTTGATTGACTGGAATGTTAATGTGTTAGCAGGTCTGCCTTTAATTGGTTTTGTATAATTTTTATTTTATAGTTGACTCAAAAGAAGTAGCTATGAATAAAAACTTTTTGTTGTTTACGAATTAAGTTCCAATGGGTATTTGTTTGATTAAACCAGGAAGAAAAGAGCTCTTTCAGAATTAAAGTTTGAAAAGAAGCAACTTATGGTAGTCAACATGTAACATCACACCAGACCACATTATATTTCTAATTGGAGGGGCATGATAAAGTGCATCTTATTGAAGGCATTAAAATTTCATATGACTACCACCAACTAGTTTGTTTAAAGACAGCATCTCCAAGTACTTAGGTACAGTGACTGTTTTTTGAGTCACTATGGCCATGCTCAACTTCACTAGCCCAAATTTTCTGGTAAATGTTCATTTTTATGTGCATTTCCAATAAATACAATTTTGTTGAACATGCAAGTTAAACATTTGTTTTTTACCCCCAAAGTAATATGCATTTTTTCTAGTGAAGGCCTAAATCTTAAAAGTTGCAGTAACTTTCTGCCATTTTTTTGTTTTGTTTTTTTATGTGATTCTGCAGGTTGAGCTGGCTTGTAAATTTTCAAAACCATTGCTGGTTCATGACAGGGAATCACATGATGCTGTAATTGAGATCCTGGACAAGTTTGCTGACACACTTCCACCAGTGATAATTCATTGCTTTACTGGAACAACTGAGGAGGCCAAGGATTATATAGCAAAGGGATATTATATTGGAATAACTGGATTCATATGCAAAGGTAAAGTGTCTTAGCTACAGCTTAGGTGTATGAGAATCCTTTTTTTTATAAGTGGGTGCCATACGTGGCAAAATGCTATTAAGTGTATGAAACTGAGGAAAAACACAAAAGGAGATAAGTTAATATCGTAGACTTCAAAACACTCCAAGTTGTAGGATGGAAGGAAGCACTCGGAAACCAAAAAGCTCCTTGATGTAGCCACACAAGGAAATAATTTATATTCATAAGAGAATTTATTACAACAAGGAGCAATAGCTGCGTAAGGATGAAGATATTTTGGTTAAATTTGTCACATATGTCATATTGACCTGGTACCAATGAGCAGTGAGGAAAGCTCATCAGAACACTTACTGTGATAATACTCATAAAAATTACTTTAAACAAGCTTCATTTCATGGATAAGACATTAAAAGGTAACGGCTATATCTGGACCTATCGGGTTACAAATATGCCTCCAAAGGCCAAGGGCCACTAATAGGAGCACTACTCCCCCCACCAGTTGTTTGTTGTTTCAACCTTTGAAATCACCATTTTTTTCTCAGCTTCACTGTTATCCCTACAAGTTGTTTGAGGCAATTTACGATTCCCAAACGTTTCTTAAAACGTGTCAGGATTATAGGGGTAAATTTTTCCGCTACCTTTAGCAATTCTCTCAGGACCTTGGCAATCCCACGTACTTTGCCATTCTTGAGCAAGAATGTGAAGGTAGTCAGAATAAAGGAAAGCTTTCACTAAAGAAAAATTTGAATGCAGACATTAATGAAAATTGAGATAAGAGTATTTAAGATAACAAGTTTTTTGAGTTTTTGTTGAGTGATTACCACATCTTGAGTCTACACTTTCGAATATGGAGTCAGTCTTAAGTCTGAAGATTCCTCGTACTGCCTGATTGCTGAAGGTCCGGCAAATACTGAGGTATACATTTGAATTAGAAAGATTGGGGATGGGGGGAGAGAAATAGGTAAGCAAAACCATTATCCGGAGGTAGACCTTCAGCCTGCCTACAAAGTGACCTCGTGGTAATTGGCCTGGTTTGAAACAAAGCAGCAGCAGAGGATGTCTACCACACACCACACCTCATTTTAAAAATATGATACATGAAATAGTTGCTGTGGTCAAGTTTGCAGAGTTGGCTTTAGAAAGTAGAAAACATTGAATGTATCTTTTGCATCTTTTTCACAGAAGTCCAAGCCAGTTGATAGTGTGTCAGCAGTATGACTATACGTTTCTTTTGTTATCCCATGGTGTTCAAATGGATTCGAAATTGTTGTAAAATAAGCGAAAAAATTTATTTGTTTCATTGGGCTTTGAATTGGTTTGTTTTCGTGTTTGTTTGTTTTTTTCGTAACAACTGGAAATGTTGGCAATAGTAACTTTTGTTTGAATTTTCATTTGACTGGCTTAAAAGTTGCGGGTTTTTTTCTGGGTAATTTTGCGTTGTTTTTTTTCATTTGTTTTAATAGAAAAATATGGAAAGGATATCCGCGAGGCCGTCAAAGATGGATCCATTCCATTGGAAAGGGTCATTGTACAGACTGATGCACCATACATGGTTCCAAACATGCCCAGAAATCAGATGGATCCGTTGAGCAACAAGCTTATTATGTGCTGTGAAGAAGGCTGCAATGAACCATGTACTTTACCACTCATCGTGAAATGTATCGCGGATTGTATTGGAAAAGAAACCAAAGATGTGGGAAGCATTGTCACACAGAATGCCCTGAAGGTGTTCGGGTTTGTTAAATCGGAAATAGGTGATGGCTTTTAGATTTGACTTGCTCAGCATGCTTAAAATACTATTCGTTACCAGGATCGTGTATATATACACGAGACATTGAAGACAACGCAGTAGATAAATGGATCAGGGCTTCTCTTAAATTAGCAGCAAAGGTGATTAGAATCTCGTGAATTTGGCATGGCATTTTAGCGGGAGGATAAGTAGGTTAAAATTATTGCATTGTCTTCTCTGTCTTGCAATTTGGTAGGGTGTTAGCGACGGCATTGTTAGCGCTAGATAATAAAGCAGATGATCGAATAGTTAATTTGTTGTGTTCTGATCTCACTCAACATTCCTTACTAAAGGAGTTGTTAACCTCGTTGGATTTATCATAAGTAGGATAGTAGGTAAATGTTGACTGTGTAGTAAAACTGTATTCAGATCCTGTCCCGTGTTGTAGTATCAACCCGGTGCTGGCTTCACGCCGTATGTATTTTTTACTTTAGTTTGCAGTTCCGTGGTGCTTACCAACGTTAAAAGGAATCTTTGGCACGATATGACTCGGATCCCGACGTCATTATTACCGGCATTTGTGTTCTCGGTTTTAAAATGAATGCAGGAATGATTGGGTAAGCTTTGTAGCCATACTGCTAACCTAGCAATAATTTGAAATATAGCACTACTGAACTGTATTTCAAAGACATTTCCTTTGATACTTAGCGCACGAACGCCAGTCTGACAGTATATTCCTTGCCTTTTCCAATAATAGTTTTAAGGTAGTTCAGCAGATGCATAGAAGTTTCTTCTTGTTTGCGTGCCTGACCCAGGTGTGAAATGTTAGCATTTTCGATCATACGGCAGGTATTGCCCAGGCTATATTTATACAGTTTTCCCAGCAATGCCACGTGGTGAGGGTTACTACAAAATTTTGCAGGCTATTCCATCATCTGCAGTTAAGGTAAATTTGTAAACTTAGTAGTAACATGTATAAAGCTGTGTGTAAACTGTGTACATAGTCATGGGAATTTGTAAAGAAGAATTATATGCATTGTCTCCTACGAGTTTTTCTATTATTTTCAGCTTACTAACCATTGTTCTTCATTTATTTGACAATGGGTTGACTATGTTAGCATACCCAGCAATACCAGGCCAATATATTTTGCACTGTTCCAAGGTAATTGCGTCAAACGTCTATTGCGTTTGCGAGTTATTTCAGGTGGTTAACTGTGCCAGTCGTTTGCTTGCAATAAAGAATTTTCATTGATCAGGTAATTCCCCATTGAAAATTGTTACTACATACCAGCATCACATTTACTAACTCGCACTTATTAGACATACAGAGATCAAGTTATCGCTGACCTCTTTTTACAGTATTTTAGGGATGTTTTCAGATGTTTACTCCAGTGATGAAGATGTTTATATCTGGATTGCCTCGAGTCAGTATAAACTACATTACTATATGGAACGATCAAGACTATTTAGTTCACAATTTATTTTCAGTCGCCAAGTAGCTGACGCTTGACGAATAGTCAATTGGATCATTAGTTGCCCGTCATTGGTCCCATATTGTTTTATTAGCATTTCGGAAGATGTTCTAAAGGTTATTGTAAACCAATGCCATAGTAATACTGGAGATGGTAACTTGACAACTTGGCCGAGGCACAGAAATACAACTGTAACTACATAGTGTGAGCTTAGATTTTCCGACGTAAATTTTATTATCAGTACAATAAGCAAGGGTACTTAAATTCCTTCTCCGGGTGCTTAATAGCTATATACGTCGACATGTTTCTGTTGCCAGAATAATGTCAAATATGCAGTCACAAAACGTTGATACTGACAAAATTGCCTAAAAGTAACACTATATAATGGATCGTTGGTTAACAGTACTTGTCCCACATATCGCAAATTTTATTCTCGTGATCTACAAGTAAAAGCCAGTTAAGGATTCATGGTAAGAAAATAAACCAGACAAAAAATCTATGTCGACTGTAAACGATTTAAAAGTTGGATAAAAATAAATGACGAAAGAAAAATACAATTTCTATTTTCAATTAAATTACTCGATGCTGGAAAAGTAATGATACAGGCAATGTTTGTAAATGTAGACGGCTGGGAAACATGTCGAGAGGATATGGTTGTAGGAAAGCGTGTCAAAAGTAAAAGATGTGAAAAAAGCGCCCTATTTTGTCCTGTATGACAATGGATTATCTGTAATGCTCTTAACCAAGATAATCACCATTGCTGAAAGTATTCATTGTAGTCCTTTACTCTCTTAAACTACAGGGGTAAAGAAATTGATAGTTACGCCGGATAAAAGAAATGGCAGGGTAGATGCAAAGGTCCCATTTCTGTCTTGAGGCTTGGTGCAATGGAGACGTAATGAAAAATGTATTGGTGTGACCCTGGTAATGTTAGTAGCAGAGGTACTTGCATCGCATGACAAACAGGAGATGCAAAGATCCTCGTATTTGTAAAACTAAACTTTGTTTTAGTATGTATTGACACACCAAAAGGGATCTGTACCTTGCAGCATATAAAAATGCTGTTAACATTTCTTTTTAGGCCTTGCAACAACAAAAAAGTACAAGTTGATAAACTAGAACATACAATAAAGCCAAGGCAATCGAATGTTGTGTAGTCGAATTACTTCAATAATTAATACCCAGTTCCCAAAATCTTCTGGACTTGTTTACGATGATGTGGTGAGTAACATAACCGACAACCATAAAGAAGAAACTATCCTTAACAGGGTTCAACTTAAGGCATGTGCAAAGCAAGATCTCTGTTCTGTGTCCTTTTCTTGTGTTCATTTGTCTCGAAAATTTTGACACGCGTACACATTTAGCTTCTTTTTTTTAACCATTAAAATAGCATGCTTATCAGTCTATTTTTTTATGCTACATGTCTTAGACTTGAGAAAAGAGGAGGGTCGTCTCTCAATCAATTTCAGTTTCTCAACCTGGGTTTTTGCGAGGCCCAGTTTAACTAGGCAGTTTTGTGAGGCCTGGAATGATAGCGCTCATGTAGACGGCATTTGCCGCTTTAGTCCTCACTAACGGCTTGTGCAAGAGGCCAAGTTTAGATGGTGCTTTCTTGTACTTTTGGTCAAAGTCTCAGCGAGATTAAGTTGGTCAGGAATGATACCATAATAATTGTATACAGTGGGATTGATTTTTGTACCATTGCAAGACAGTTTTAGATTTCTCAAATCAGATCCACCATTGGCAATGCAAAATGCACTCTGTTTTACTCTTCATTAAATTGATTACAAAGGCCTTACAAAAGAGAGACGTGTATATCGAGGAGTGATCTTTGTGTAGTTTGTCTTCTCTTTCATGAACATATTTTAACAGGCAGGTGGACTACGTTTGTGCACTGGTATGACGTGGAAATTTCCAGTCAGTTGGTACTTCCCCAGTCTTAAAAATTTTTTATTCTAGGCGATCGGTTTTACAATTTCGGATGCAATGTCTTTAGGCATTGCCGGTAGGAGATAGTCAATGACGTTCGATTCGTTCCGCAGCAGTTTTTTTAACACGCATTGAACGAATGCATTTAAGACATCACCAGACTGGGATGTGGCATCAGTTCTGTTATAGCTGTTGATTTCCAGACAAACTCGGAAAGAAGGAAAGTTTTCTCTTTTAAACATGTTGCTACAGAAGAAAAAATGACATTAAGTGTTCGCCATTGCCTTGTTACTTTCTGATGAAATGGAACCTTTGGACTTGTTTTCAGAAAATATTGACCACATGAGCAAAACATTTCGGAAAATAAAACCAAAAGAGACTAACACCCTATAATGACCGAGAAATATTAATTGAGCAGGCTGGATTTGTTAAAGAAAGGGTAACTGAAGATCAAATGCAAGCATCGAATGGATATTGTAAAAAGTGAAGTAGAGAAAGAAATGTTTTTTCATTGATTACACCAAAGCATTTGACTGAAGACCACAACAAAATTTTGAAGAACCTAAGAATTCCAGAACATCGAGTAATCTTGATTAAAAATCTGAAGCCAAAACAAGAAGCGCATGTAGGAACAATGTATGGCTCAACAAATTGGTTTGAAATCAACAAAGAAGTGAGTTAAGGCTGTATTCTATCTCCCTACCTGTTTAACTTGTATGTTGAGATTATCATGAGAAATGCAGGGTTTGATGATAACAATATCGGCATCACAATACATGGCACAACTATTAATAACTTGAGATACGCACACACGACCCTGATTGCCGAAACCAAAGAAGATCCGGAGAAGCTTATCAGAAATGTCAGGAAAGCAAGCAAACAACAGGGTTACTACTAAATCAAAAAATCGCAAAAGTCATGACGGGAGAAGTTAACTTTTAAGTAGATGCAAAATCCATTGAGGTAGTAAAAGAACTCAATTTTCTTTGATGCACAGTAACTGGGAACCTGATCACACAAAAGGAATCAGAAGAAGGCTAATGTTGGTCAAGCACGACTAATTTGACAACAATGAAAGGCAAAAACATCACACCGAATACCAAGATAAGAAGAGCAAGAGCACTGATGTTTCCTGTTGTCACATGGAAATGAAACATGGATGATAAGGAAAGCAGAAATAAAAAAAGATTAAAGCATTTGAACTTTGTGTATGAAGACGTCCCCTTAGGGTGCCCTGGGCACCCAGAAGAACAAATGAACGGGTACTAGCCCAAATACGAACAGATGGATTACTTAAAATTCTGAACTTTGAGGACTTAGAGGAAGCCACAGATGTAATAGCTTTATCATGTCACGATGCTTAAGCTTTTTCTGATCTACGTTTTGAGAGATAGTCTCCCATCGTCAGGCTGACGATGGGACAAGTATCTCACGAAACGTAGCTCAGAAAAAGCTTACGCCTCATGATATGATAAAGATAGATCACTATTAAACATCATCAGAAAAGGAAAATTTACCTACCGTTGCCATATAAACAGAGCAGACAACAGATTATTAAAATTAGTAATGCAAGGAAAAAGGCAAAAGAGGTAAGGAAAGGCCTTCAACAAAGGGGTTTCACAATATCAAGGCACTCGTAAAGAGGAATGATTACCAACTAAACAAAGACACCAGAAAAGAAGCTGAATGGAGATGGCAAGTTCAGGTCATTACCAGGGGTCAAATGACCTGAATGACATCAACAACAACAATCAAGCCCGATAACATAAATTGACTTTAATAGCTTTTGCGTCCTGCATGGTTACTTATAACTTCATTTCCCATTCCCCATGAAATCTTTGGTGCTCGTCAGCGGTAATGACTAAATTGTTGAAACGTCCTCGTTGTTGCAAATCTTTCTGAATGAAATGTCTTTCTTTAGACGGCAATGTTGTGGACATCTTTGGTTTCTCCATTCTCTCTCCCATCTTACTAATTGAAAGTTTTAAGGTCTGTCAACTCTTATTTCTTGGTCGACCCTTTTTCTTTGTTTTTCCTTTACAGTATTCTATGCTTTATGCGTAACGAAGTAACATGTCAACAAGTAACTCGAATGAAAAGTAAGATTCATTAAATTCAGGTTAGGAATTCAGGTCTGGTAAAAATGAATTTAATAAAACAAAATTCAAGTTGTGATACTACCGTAATTAGTGATTTTGTATTAGAAAAATGCAAACGTATCAGAAAGCTGAATTTTTTAATGGCAAATACTATTTAATATTTACCTGCCAGTGGATCAATCATGAAATACATCCCCAGACACATTTCATCTTGTTTCAATGTAAAGCCTTTATTCAACAATTTAAATACGCTACTAACCTATCTCTGTAAGCAATTTATTCTTTGTAATGAATGAAAAGCCATGAAACCTTTAAAAACATAATACCCTGATGACTTTTATCATTATGAGATGAAAGCAAAGCTAGGCAAAAATTCTCCCAGTAGGATATTATCAGTATCGAGTGTAAAAACCCTTTTGGACTTGCCCTTCAAAGACTGTAGTGCTTTTGACTTTGTGGAGGTGTAATTTCTTCAAAATTGGGCGTTTTCCTTTTTGTTGAGGGTGTGGCAAAATTTAGCCGCTACGCCTATGAAGTCCACGATTCTGACGGGTCTGGCACCTTGTCGTTGTGAGAAAGTCATTTATTTTCCTCTATCCGCCCCTGCGCCCACTATGCTCAAAAGTCTGAATTTTGACATTGGTGATGTTATGAGTAAGGCAAAAAAAAGGCTAGAAACACTGTCAAAATAGAAAGTTTGTGTCGGGTCTCGGTTTGAGCAATTTTGAAAATTCAGGACACAAGTAAAATGTTCTGAGGAAACAACTCAAAGAAACAAAAATCTCGCTGTGCCAAAGAAAAGGACCTTTGATATTGCATATTGCTTTTTAAATCAATATGAAATTTTTACCGCTGAACACAAAAAATACTGTGTGTGAAATGAAAGTGTAGTTAATAGTCGGAGAAAGGCTTCTGTATTTTTTATTAATGGTCAATAGATGTCCACGAACTAGAAATAATTTTTACGTATGAAAGGCTGCTTGGTAAATGAGATGATGCAATGGAAATGTCTGTAAATAAGGAAGCGTATTATTTAAAAAAATACATTGAAAACAATAAAGTGTATGCAGAAAATTACTTGGTAAGGAAATTGCGTCAGGCAAAGGCCAAAGAAACGATGTTAACCACAATGTTAAAATATTATTAAATATGATTCTAAGCTCTTTATAAACTAATAATATTTTATGGTTGGCTGTGAAATGATTTTCATAATGATTGTATAATGATTGTATATTTTGAATTTGTAAAAAACTTTGAAGTAATGGAATCAAGTCAGTATGTTGACATAACGGACGTTAAATATACCCATTTTTTAAATAAGGAACTGTCATCACTTTAAGATTGGTTTATAAAAATGGTGCTAATAAAGATGTCGTTGTACATTACACGACTCCGAGCATAAAAAGTGCTACGACTTTAACTACTTTAAAAGTCTAAATGATAAAAATGCAAAATCTATGCAACAACCTTCCAGTGAAGATACCAATGTTTTAGATAAGCGATCGAGTCTCGCTACTTAAATAGTAGCTGCAAAAGCCAAGGCATTAGTAACTTAACTTACTAATCCTTGAAAGATGGCATAAAAATGGACAGATAGGATAACAATCTGAGCTTACAACGACATTAAGACATACTATCCACCAACTACAGAGAAGAAACATAATAATATTTTTAAGCCCTATCCAGTTGTACAGGAAAATGAAGCAATTGCTCCTAACCTTATTTACGACAACAGGAGCTTCACTGAATTGTAGAAATCAGTCTACAATGGTGATGTTGATGCTGACTCTGTCCGTTTTAAGTAATGTGTGTTTTGTACATTTGAATGAGTAAATAACAAATGTTTTTTATGAAGTTATATGTCATATTTTTATTGTCTCACCAGGTGAACAAAAGAGCTGAAATCTGATATTGTTTCAATCAGTAACTTTATTTTTATTAACCCAATCGTGTATACCAGAGGTTTTTTCTATAGCCTGCAGTTTGAAAACCTGCCAAGGATAAAATGGAAACGCACACTTGCAAGGGTGAAGACGTTGGGAGGAACGAGTTACACGAGATGCAACAAACAGCTGGTACCAACAAGGAAAGTCCATTCGAACACTTCCCAGGATGATACAAAAAAGCTAAGACGAGTTACATTCCGTCGATGAGACAAAGCTTATAGAATAGCAGCAAGGTTTTGTGTACACTCTCGGATATGAAGACAGTCAGGAACAGAGAACTGATCGTCTGACCATCGAACGTCTGGGGTCCATTCGCCTGATTGAAGTTGTCATAAAAAAGTTAACGTAGAAAGAGATGTCTGAAACCATAATCAGGATGCAGACCATCAGCATGCCGACTGGCCTGGCCTGTGATGATGGACGTTTGCATAAACGGAAGGACAACAGACCCTGTCTACCACACGTTGCCCTAACAAAAGAGTTGTGGTGATGAGATGACACTTCAACCGATATTTTCATCGAGACACCATCTCTAAAAGGATTGCCAACGAAGAAGAAGGTGAACCTTCTCTGCATGAGACAGACAACGCCAACCAGGTACTTTAAGGTTTTTTTTTATTTAATTGAAAAAATAGTTGTCAGGATAAAAAAAATTTATATATATAAAAAAAATATAATTTTTATGGAAAATGAAGTGGTCGCTAAACCGCCAGGGATGTGTCATGTAGGGATGTTTTTAAAGGTAGGAACTGATGTTAAGAAATAAATTAAGCCGAAGCTTCCAGTGAGATGGTGATACTATTTTACGTATTTTAACCTGTGATTAATAATTCAGTGTTACTCTGATCACTTAACATAATGCCTCAGGAAATCTCACTCGTTGATTTCAAAATGGTGGAAAGTCATGTCATACCGTGAGGATTTCTAATCATCAATATCTGAAGACATCCTACCAATAAAAGACCAAATTATATATCACATCAAAGGATATTTGTCGAAGATCATTTATATAAAGTTTTTTTGCTGAAACATCAAATCTTTAATCATTCTATTTGCTGTTTTATCTTTTGGTTAGGAACGTGGCCAACGGGCCTAATTTTCGAGTTACTTGTCCAGTAAGAATTTTTTCATCTTAATTTTATGATATTAAGAATCATTGCTAAGATTTGAGGGATCATTACTAAGATTTGAAGGATTATTACTTAGATTGGAATTTGATAGTCGCATCTGGAAGTTGGGCCTCCTTGCTTTTGGGTAAGAAGGATCGTCAACCGCCATCTTGGATTTTAAAGACTACACCTCGACAGTCATAGTTTTAAACTCACTCCACAAATATGGCTTCGAAAACTATGCGACGCTCATATAAACATGGATTGAACAAGCAACACATAAGCGTTGGCCCGAAAAAGGCTGGAAACTGTGTACAGAGCATGATAAAAAAGAAAAAGAAAAAGTTTGTCGTAAATAAACTCAGCGAAAATATTGGTAAACCAAAAAAACTCTGGAAGTCACTGAAATCTTTAGGCCTGCCATAAATCGCCTCTCTCATTTTGCTTAGAAAAAGACGGCAAGTTATCTTTTGATCCTAACTCTGACACTAGAATTTTCAAAGATTTTCATTCGAATTTAGCAGACGACTTAGTCAAGAAACTCCCAAAATAGCAAAATTACAGCCAATTTACAAGAAAGGGTCAAAATCCGAACCAAAAAGTTACAGACCTATCTCCCTTCTCCCGCTGATATCGAAAAATCATAGAAAAAGTGATTCATAGTCAAACACAGTTGTTTCTTGATAATAACAAAAGTGTATACAAATATCAATCAGGTTTCCGAAATACTACTCGACGGATGCATGCCTCTCATATTTGAATGATAAAGTCTTAAATGGATTTGAAAAAGGACTGATGACTGGAATGATTTTGATTGACCTTCAAAAAGCTTTTGACACAATTGATCACGAGATTCTGCTCCAGAAAATACACTGTTTGGGTTTTTCTGAGTCAACAATATTATGGCTCAAGTCATACCTCACGAACAGGTTGTTCTCAGTTAACGTGTGTAACGAACTGTCCTCCCCAGGTAGGCTATCTTGCGGAGTTCTCCAAGGATCAATCTTGGGTCCACTTCTTTTCCTCATGTACATAAATGATATGCCACAAGCTGTAAGCTGTGACCTTCTCCTTTATGCGGATGACACATGCCTAATTTTTACAGACAAAGGCACAAAAACGATTGAAGAACAACTAAATAAAGACTTTCACTCACTCTATGAATGGTTTATTGATAACAAATTAAGTATACATTTCGGGGAAACAAAGCAAAGTCAATTTTTTTCGGTACTCACAAAAAGCTGAATAAATCGAACAACCTAGAAATAACTTATGAAGATATATAAATCAATTAGTACTCCAAGGCAATCTACCTGGGATGCATTCTTGATAACAACCTTTCTGGAGAGGCTATGGCTACAAAAGTTTTAGGCTTGATAAATAATAGGCTAAAACTTTTGTACAAGAAACAAAAATTTCTAAGCTATTCTCTGCGTCGTTTGCTTTGCAATGCGCTAATCCAACTACATTTTGATTATGCATGCACTGCTTGGTACCCAAATCTCAACAAGCGCCTTACGAAAGAGACGTAGACAGCTCAAAACAAATGCATAAGATACTGCTTGAGGCTTGACAATAGAAGCCATATTGGAGTTGAACAATTTCGGAAAATAAATTGGGTACCAACTAAAGAAAAACACAATTACTACCAAAAAACAAAGAAACGAAAATATCCAAAAACTATCCCCCGATTGTGCTACTGAACATCATGATAAAACTGTGCACAGGGTGCATAAACCAACTGGTCCAGACTTATTGCAGTCAAAACAAAATTGTAACAATAGACCAAGCAGGTGGAAAGAAAGAAATAAGTCGATGTTTTGAACAACTCATGATAAGTAAGACAATCCTTGATGAAGTTAAAAACAACCGGAGATCGCTGGTTACAATGTGGCTGGATTACCAAAAAGCGTTTCACAACGTTCCACACGAATGGCTGATTAAAGCACTTAGACTTGTCAAAGTTCCAGAGAAAATTGTTACAACATTGCAGTCTCTCATGACGAAATGGTCAAGCAAAGTCCACCTCCAAGGCAATGGAAGCACTTTAGTAACCGAATCTATCCAATATAAACGAGGTATTTTCCAAGGGGATAGCCTTTTAGTACTGGTATTTATCCTAGCAGTCAACCCACTGTCGCTCTTACTAAACCAATGCAGGGGACATCAAATTGGCAATAATGGAAACCAGGAAACAAACATCACCCATTTGTTTTTCATCGATGTCTTGAAATTTTATTCAACGAACTTAAACCAAATGAAAATGCTGCTGGATATTATTACTCAATTTTCTGATGACATTGGAATGCTGTTCGGTGAGCCAAAGTCTGCATACATTATCATCGAGAAAGGAAAACTTGCCACACCAGCAGAACCAATCGTCATCAATGGTGTCACCATCCAACCATTAAAAGTGAACGATTCTGACAAATACCTAGGATAGGATGAAAGCCTCGGATATGTTGGCCCAATAAATAGAGACAGAGTCATCAACGAATACAAAAAGCAAATGAAAAAGATCTGGACGAGTGAATTGTCTGCTTACCACAAGCATATTACACATAACGCCTTCGCAGTGCCAGTACTGATACCAACGTTTGGCATACTAGAATGGACCATTGAAGAGATCGACAACATTGATATCCAAACAAGAAAGATACTGAATTTGACGACCATTTTCCATGGTAACTACGATATTGACCGTCTCTATGTTCAGAGGAAGAAAGGAGGAAGGGGGTTAAAATCAACACGAATTGCTCTCGAAAGCAGAATGGTGACAGCAAGACAGCATTTGAGGCAGAATAGAAACGATAAAAGATACATTGTCAAGATGATACAACACGAGGAGAAAAAACTGATGCGAGTTGGAAAAGAACTATTGGAAAGTATGGAGATTAATGATGTTGCTGACCAAAAACCCAGTAACATAGGAAAACTCTTCACTGACAAATGCTTAGAAAGAAAGCAGGAATCTTTTTTTTTGCTAAACCCCTTCACGGCTACACCGCAAAAACAGTTTCCGGAATAAACGAAATCGATGTCAAAAGCACCAGGGAGTGGCTCACCAACAAATATATCAACTCTCACTCTGAAGCGTACGCCTGTGCTATCGAGGAGCAGGAAATTGGCACAAAAGACATCACCCATAGACGAAAACAACGCCAAAATCAAAATCCACCCGGTGACAACAAATGCCGCCTATGTAAACAACAAGTGGAGGATTTCACCCACGTAATAAGTAGCTGCTCTAGAATGTCGTCCAGATACTACTTACCACTACGCCATGATATTGTAGCAAAACATGTGTATGAAACGCTGCGTATTAAACATAACCTTGAGACAAAGGTAAGGTATGGCGACCAGTTCATTGAGAGGAATGGGCAACATGAATATTGGTGGAACGTCACTGTACGAACGCCTAGCAAACTCCAACACAATCGCCCAGACTTAATTGTCTGGAACTCATCCGAGAAAAGGTACGTAGTCGTCCAATTCAGTTGGCCAGCTGACGTTAACGTTGCAAGAAAAATAAACGATAAGGAAAACGCACATGGCCCTTTACTACGAATGCTACAGTTTATGTATACGGAATACAAGTTTTCATTCGTGCCAGTGATAACAGGAGCGCTGGAAACTGTTCCAAGAAATTTGAAAATGAGTTTGCCTAGTATGGGATTTAATGAAAAAGAATGTAGAGACATTGTGTTTCGACTCCAGCAAAAAAGTATTTTAGGCACGGTAAAAATTGTCAAAACTTTTATGAATTTCCAAAAATAGAATTGCGCACCATACCGTGAAGGAGTGATATTTCTGGTCTGAATGTTTCGAATCTATGCGCTAGAAATATAGCCCCTTACCTTTATACGTTTTTTGTCGTATCTCGCGCTATCCGTATGTACTATGTACCATACCACATTATATTCCTATTTGAGAATAGTTATTTTTTAATTTTTTTTTCCTGCTTTACTGATTCTAATATCCTATTTTTTAGAATCTTTGCCCTTTTGGCAAGGGCCGGATTTTAATTGTAATATACATTTTAACTTATTTGAAAAAAAAAGAGACTCACCCACTTACTTGGATGAACCTGTTTTGCATGATCATGAAGGGGCAGTTCCTGCAACAAAGGTTGTCCTCAAAGTATCATCAAAGGATGTACAAAAATATCTTGTTCGCAGAGTTAAAATTTGCTTCAACTCTGTAACTCTTCAGTCGTTTGATATTTCGAAGTATTTCAGTAGCCAACACAGGATTTCAAAGCACGGAAGTACCTATTTGTGGTTGAGGACTAAAGAGATGTGAATCTTGTATTGTTCCACGATTTATTGTAAGCCACCATCAGGAATTGAACAAGCACTGAGAGACATAATAAGAAATAGGTATAGAAAAACTTTTTACTTGATGTAGTGACGATACTAAGTCCACATGCGAATGTCAGTTGACCCTTACCTGTAATTTTTGAATTGATTTTTCTGTTGCGTCGAAAACCATTATAAAGTAAATTCAAAGCACAAGGGTTGCATTTTTATTTCGAAAAGTCATGTAATCAAAAGGATCAAACCATTGGATCAAAAGGTTTGTGGTGCGATTAAATATGTTCGGTTTTTTCGGCCCTATTTCACTTGTGTAGCCTCTTGTGTTTTTTTGAAATCGCTTCCTTGTGCTATAAGGAACTTATATATCAAGAGACAAACAGGTTGTGAATAAAGGTGTAATATGTAATTTGTACCATTAGCAACATTTGGGTGCTTGCGGGACACTTTTTTGTGTTTATTATTATTATTATTATTATATACGATTTTTTTTTTTACAGGATGTGTCTACAGTCATATATCATATATACACTATGTACATATACATACTGTTATCACAGATGTCCTGTTAACCCCCCCAACCCCCAACCCCCCCCCAAAACAGTTATTTATTAGTTAAAAATCGCTAAAAATTAAAAAGAAAAAAGAAAAGAGCTTCGATTGGCAGAAGAAACTAAAATATGCTGTTTGAAGCTCACTTCCAGAAAAAGGGATGCAAAGCGACATTAATGAATAAAGGCTAAAACCGCCTCACCTGGAATTAAGTGTCAGGGAAGCCCCAGGCAATTGCAGGGCGTCTTCTAGGATATATCTGAAACTTCCTGGTCAGGTAATATTATGTTCTGCCTTAGTCTTGTTTAAAAATTTCTCAAATCATTCTCTTTTCAAACATACCTTTCTTCATTTCGTTTGAAATCTTAGGAACATAAATGTTTAAATGCTTATAAATATAATTTTGTCTAGTTTATTTGCGATATTTTTCTTTACGATATGCAAGTTCCTTGTACCAGAAGGAAGCAATTCCATTTAAAAAGTATGGGGTAGCAAAACAAGAAAAAAGTGCCTTTTCCAATAAAAATGTCTGTCTGTTCCTTGATTTCACCCCGTATGATATTAATGGTCTGATAATTGCAACAGAAAAATCAGTTCTTTGATTTTGTCATATTTTCTTAATTCCTTTTTGTGGAGAATGTCACAGAAATGTTGATATTCTAGTTCCGTACTCCATTCCTATCATTTCCATCAAATTGATCCAAGTGGTCTCTGGTTGTGTGTGTGTGTGTGTGTGTGTGTGTGTATGTATGTGTGAAAGAGCAATAGTTCCCTATTTAGTAATTTTGTAATATCGCAGGATAGCTTAATAATACTTGAACAGTAATGACTGTAATACTGCAACTACATTTTTAACAGTTAAACCACAGTAATTTAGTCCAGGCATTGAATTGTCTGCTATATTAAGACAGCAGGTTCAACAATCTAGACCTGGTATGGGAGTGGTTGATTTTAATTCTCAAACTGTAATTGAGGCTCAGTTTATGGATCATGTTACCAAGTCTATTTCTGTTAGTTGTTTCTGGCAAAGGCTGTATGTTCTATATGTAATAAACAGTGCATTGAGTGGCATTTTCAATATTTGACTGATGGGGTATCACAAAGATGCACTGGAAATGGATGCAAGAAGAAGATTGGCATAAAAAAGAATAAGGGCTTCATAAAAGTAACTGCATCTTTATCTTTAGTAGCACCTTTGAATTATCCACCCAGAACTTGAAGTGCTAGTAAAATTTATGAAATGTCAGTTGCTTGCCTGCCAAGTTTGCTATACTTCTGAAATCACATCAGATCTAAAAAGCAGGGTTTCTCATGTGTAGCTCCTTTTTGGATATTACTAAAACAATTTGAAATGGCTTCTCCAAAAAACAAACCAGGAGCTAGCAGCAACAAAAATTTTGTCAAAAAATAAAATATCATTAGTAAAGATAGACCAACTTAGCCTGCAAAAGCTCCTGGAAAAGGTAAATGTAACAAAAGCACCTGGCTAAGAGAATATATTAAACAGAATACTGAAGAGTATGCAGTCCAACTGACACCAATCTTAAAAGTTATTATATAGTGCTCTTTTAATACTGGGCATAAAAAAGACAAGAAAAACACCAATGTCACTAGTATTATGAAATAAGGTGGCAAATATCTCACAGAGAATTACATGTCATCATATTATCATCATCATCATATTTGGTTTTATGTCCATTTCACATGCTGACATGCATTACACAGTTGAATAAAATGGACTTCCAGGCCAATCTGACCTTTACTAGATCATTGGTGACACCTTTCTGCTTCAAATCTGATTTGATTACTTCCTCCTATGTTTTCTTTGATCTCCCTTTCATAGCACTTCCACTTTCACTGATATGCACTTCTTCACTGTATTATCATCATCTTTTCTCTTCACATGACCAAACCAATGAAGTAATTGGCTCAGTACAGATCCCTGTGCACCAACTTACACACTGAAACTGTCATTAAAAGAGCCCTTGACTCTTATCCAACTCCTTGGATTCTTGTACATTGCCAGGACCACTTTTACCAACCACTCCCAATTTCCTCAAAGTCTACCAGGCCACATCTCTTGGAACTCAACAAAGGCAAAGAAGTTGCTCTTTTTCTTGGCCAGATACTTTTCTTGCAACTGTCTCAGAATGAAAATGCCATCAGTTGTTCCTCATCCAGTCATGAAACCAAATTGCATGTTGTTAATGCCTATTTCATTCCAGATTTGTTTTTCAATGACCCTCACAATAACTTTAAAAAGTTGATCCATTAACTTTAATCCCCTATAATTTCCTCTGTCTGACACTTCACTTTTTCCTTTGTAACAAATTACAATGGTACTTAGTTCCCACTGCTCTGGTATTGTGTTTTCCTTAATGATCTGATTTGCCAAATCAGTTTACATCTGTATTCCTCTTTCACCAAAAGCTTTCAATACATGTGTTTTTATTAAAATAATTGGCATGTAAGATTCTAGAACATATTGCATGTTGACATCGTCTTAACTACCTGGAAGGAAAGAGCATCTTGGCAAACTTAAATGTTTGATTTTGATTTAGGCACTCCTGTGAAGACTAGCTAATAACACTGAGCAATATCTTACAAGGAGATGGGAAGACACTAAGTTGATTCTGGACTTCTCCAAAGTGTTGAACACTATCCACCAACAACCTTCCCCACCAACTGCCACTAGTGTTGAATACAAGGGGGTATTCAAACAATGCCTGACATTGGGAGCCATAAGAACAATTGTTGAAGGAGAATATTCTGAAGAAATGGTAGTTGATTCTGAGGTACCTCAGGGTACAGTTCTAGAACAAATATTATACAATCTATTAGAATGGGTCAACTTGACTGCCTGACTATTTGCGGATGACTATCTATTGATGTTATACAGTACTATCAAGAAAAGGGGGGACCAAGGAAAATTATTGCAACAGCATAGAATGGGTTAATTTGTGGGGTATGAAATTAAATGCCAAGTGTGTAATGTACTGCTGAGCAATCAAACACAAACAAAATTCTACCAACAGAAGACGTCAAAGGCAACCTGAATTAGACATACAAATTTTAAAATCGAACTTGCATATTAAGAAACTTTGCAAGAAAACACCTGACCTTCTAAGAAACCAGAAATGTGATGGAAAGCCATAGAAAACCCAATCATATCTCATTAGTTAGATTAATTATGGAATATGGTACAATCCTCTGGAATCCTTACTGTTAGGGTGGAAAATATACCACACAAAGCAGTAGATTTATAAAGAGATTTACAAGACAGAAAGTTGGATCAGTTTTGAGATTGCATCAAGAATTACAACTTGTGACTGAGGAGAGAAAAAAGACTCAGGCTTTGCTTGATACTTATGTACAAGGTTGTCATGGGGTTGGTAGCAGCACTACTAGCAAATTGATTTGAGAAACAAAAAGATGGCAAATTGATCCAAAGCAGTATAAAGACTATAACACCAAAACATTGTAGATGAACCAATCTATAATACCACCTGGGGTCTAGAAACACCAGACAGGGAAATCTCTTAAATATATCCACTTCTTCTTTGTAGATATCACAGTACATTGGAACAAACTAACCAACAGTGTAGTGCATGCTACCATTGTAGAGCAAAAATCTCATTGCAGAGCCAATGGCAATAAGGTTTAAAGTATCACTGCAATCTTATAAGAACCTTTCAAGGACATATAGAATTATAGATATGGATACAGATACAGACTTCAATAAGTTTTGCCAAGACATTGTTGTAATGTATTTTTCAGACAACCATATAGAACTTGATGATGCAGGAAGCATAGTCAAAGTTAGTGAATCTTTTTCATATTAATAATACAATTATGCAAGGCTACTATGAGTGCAGCAGATATTAAGTGGCTATAATAACTAAGCTAAAGAAGGATTCTTACTGCAAGTACTTCTTCAGAATGCAGTGATGGCAATGCCAATTACATGGCAATGGACAAAATTCATTGTCATCAAGTGCCATGTCTTGAGCAATGTTAGCAGTCAGGATCTGTCACAGCTTTTAGTCCCTCATGCAACAAAAAAGTTCTACTGCATTCTTGTTGGTCCACTTGCTTATGTGGCTCAGGAAAGTTGCCTGTGACTGGCCTCAATCTTTTACTCTATTGATACTTACTGTTGGTGTGAGGTTCTCCATGCCTTCTTTCTTTCAATGTAGCCAAGAAACTGCATTTGGTTCTTCCTTAGAATGTTGATTAAATTGTGCTTTTTTTGCTCTTTCCAGTACTTCATGGGGTGACATGTTATTTATATCATATTTTAAGCATTTATCTGTGGAACCACATTTCTGCTGGTTTGACTTGAGATTGCATTGCCTTTGAAATGGGCCAGGGATCACTTCCATATGTTAGGATGAGTGAAATGTAGGTATGTAGCACTCTTTTCTTTGTTTTGAAGTGTAGGTTTTGGTTGAGCAGTATCTTCTTTATTCCTTGAAATAATAACTTTGTTATTCCTATGCTCCTGATGATTTTTTTATTGCATTTTCAGTTTGAGATGATATAACTGCCAAGATAACAAAACTGGCTGGCTTGTCATATTGTTTTTCTAGATACAAGAACATTGAAGGCTGGTGGCACAGTCTTCTTGCTAATGATCATGCATTCTGTCTTATTAACATTTAGGCTCAGACCCATCATTCCACTTGCTTCCACTACCTTATCCAGTAGATGCTGTAGTCACAGTTCAGAAGTGGTTACCAGAACTGTGTCACTGGCATATTGGATGTTGTTTATGATAATGCCCCCTATGGATGTAGCTTCTGTTTAAGCCAAAGTTCTTAAAATGAATTTACTGTATAGATTGAACAAATCAGGGTACAGAACACAGCCCTGACACACTCCTCTTCATTTGGATTTGTGGTCAAAAAACACATTTTTGATTCTGATGTACACTGTCTACTTCCAGTAAAGATTGCTGAAAATTCTAATATCTTTGCCATCTGTACTGAGTTGTTGTAGGATGTTTATAAGGTCACCATGCTGAATCCTGTTGAAGGCTTTACTGTAATCTATAAAGGACAAGTAGAGGTCTACCTGCTTTTGGATGACTTATGCTGTAATTGTTCACAGTGTAAAGATGCTATTCCTTCTTCCTTGAATCCTTCATAAAGCCAAACTATACCGGTGATATCTCAGGCAGCCATGCACCCTTTGCTGTATTCATCAATATGCACATAAGTACTAAATGCAGCTCATGAGACTTATAGTGCATTGGGCTTTACACATTGTAGCTCCTGATTTTTAAGGGAGACAAATGAACACTGACTTGCTCATGTCTTCAGTGTTTCTCTAGTGTCATAAATCTGATTTAGAAGCTCTGTGAGCTTTCCAAGTCCCAGATGTTCTAAAGCAGACACCATCTCTATCACTATTTCATCTACCCATTGAGATTTTTTCCTCCTCATCTTTTTGATTATTGTGGCAATTTCAGACTGAAGAATCCATTGCCCTTCAGGGTTTCATATTATTGGTTTAGGACTCCTATCATCAGAGAATAGCTCTTCAATATACTCTCCCCATCTTTGGAGAATTTTGTTTCATTCCATGATTATTGTTCTGTCTTTTGCTTTGATGGAGCCTGGAGAGGAATTTCTTTTTGCCTGTTAGTTCTCTGATCTTTTGATGCATTGACTTGTGATCTTTATATCTTACCTTTTCCATGACTTCACATTGTTTATTGAGCCATTTTTCATTGGCCACCCTGGATTTTTTTGATTGCTCTGTTTAGTTGTTGACATACTGCATCATTGTCTCTGATCTTAGCTTTCCTTTGGTCACTCACAAGATTCTAGACACCCATGGCTTTCTTCCAGTTCTCTGCTTGGGCTCAATCACATGGTTGGCACTTGTGACTATGGCATTTTTGAAGATCTCCCATGTATTGTTCTCATCTTGTGGTACTGCAAATATATTCTCTACTGCAATCTTCTATCCTATTCACCTCTACTTCTTTAAGATGATCTAAGTTGAGCTTGGCCAGTGTTTCGTTCCTTCTTAGCTTCCTCAATTTTANTTTTTTGATTGCTCTGTTTAGTTGTTGACATACTGCATCATTGTCTCTGATCTTAGCTTTCCTTTGGTCACTCACAAGATTCTAGACACCCATGGCTTTCTTCCAGTTCTCTGCTTGGGCTCAATCACATGGTTGGCACTTGTGACTATGGCATTTTTGAAGATCTCCCATGTATTGTTCTCATCTTGTGGTACTGCAAATCTATTCTCTACTGCAATCTTCTATCCTATTCACCTCTACTTCTTTAAGATGATCTAAGTTGAGCTTGGCCAGTGTTTCGTTCCTTCTTAGCTTCCTCAATTTTATGTTGAGCTTGCAGAGGACTGGATTATTATCACTATCACAATCAGCTCCAGGAAATGCTTTGCAGTCTTGAATGGCATCCCTAAATCAATTTTTGACTCAGATATAATCAATTTGCTTCTTGATTTGACCATCTGGACTTTTCCATGTCCAGAGTCTTGTTGGATGATTTTGAAATAATGTGTTCACAATCATCTGATCATTGGCAATGCATCAGTTTACAAAAGTTTCTCCATGTTCATTGCAATCACAGATCTTGTGGACTCCAGCAATTTCCTCTCTTGGATTTCTTCCTACCTTGCTGTTGAAGTCTCCCATGACAATCTTGATTTCTCATGATGTGCAGTGCTGTGTGGCAAGGTCAACTGCTTCATAGAATCTCTCTAATTCTTCCTCAGAGGAATTAGCAGTTGGGGAATTCACTTGTATGAGCAAGGTATTAAATTATTTTCCCTTTAGTTGGACCAAGATCAGCCTGTCTCATATGGGTCAGTATCATGATAGACTTTTACTTGTGTTTTGGTCTGTTATCATTTCTACTCCTTTTTCATGCATTTTTTTGGTTTCAACATCATTTATCCCTGGTAACTGGAGCTCAGAAAATGCCCTTCACAGGGACTTTTGTTTTGGCAATGAGGAATTTCTTGGTCAGATGCCCTTCCTGATGCCAACCAATTGCTTTCTCTTTTGTAAAGTTCCAAATTCGTTTCACCTGCTTGGGCAATCAAACATGGAACCTCGTGGTTATGGTGCAACTACACTAACCATCAAGCCATGGCTCCTCATTTCACCACCAGAATCTATTACTGTTTTGCCTTCATGTATGAATTGTTTTGTGAGGGTAAGAAGGAAAAGTATGACTACGTTTGTGTACAGTCAACAGTTTTTCACAACCACTCAAAAGGGTGCATGCTGATACATAATGCAATGCATCCTGGGAATGTACATGAAATATGGTGGGAAATTTGAAATTGCATATAAATGTTATCATTAATAAACATCTCCTTACTTAGGGTTATATATCTCGGAATTAAAATCGCCTATGCTAAGAACATCAATATCAAATGCAAGAAATATATGGTTAACAAAAACTGTTCAAAACGCCTAACATGAATTATGAATAAATTCATGGCAAATAGTTAATAAGTTCATGGCAAATAGTCAATAAGTTTAAGGTAAATAGTCACTTAGATATTTGGGCCTTTTTCTTTCATGACCACTACGTCTAATGGTAATTGGCGGTGTACTATTCTGTGGAATGTTGGTAACAGGTGCACTCATTAATAAACATAAATGTCCCTGAGATGTCCCATCTTTCTCACAGACTCCAAGGATATTGACTTTAAGGCCATCCATTTCTTGAATAACATTCTGGATTTTTCCTGTTTACTATAGCGTTCTTACATTCCTTGTGCAAATCAAAATAGTGTTTTGGTTGCTGAGAGTGATTGGATGACAATCCAACTCCACCTCTCAAATACGGAGATTCCAACTGGGTGAGACCCTGCCCTTTGAGCCAGGAGCAGTATCAACGATGACCATCAGTATCACATGGGCAGAGCCAGGGAATAAAATTTTAAGCAACTTATGGATCTAGCTATAATGGACTAGGAGCTTAAGGCTTCTATCATGAAAGAGTCAAGCACACACAATTTTGTTGATCGTAAGACAAGAGTCACTACTGGCAGAGTAAAAGAGTAGTTTAGTAATGTACAGTTCATCCAACCATGATATAATAAGGAGAGAATGCTTAGGTTTATACAAGTAATGTTCAACAGAATATGTAAGTTAAAAAAGGTCACAGTTCACAAATTTTATTAAAACAAATGAATTCTGAGGACAGATAACATCAACTTATTTTAGACGCCTGTATATATCAGTCATGACAGGGAAGCCAGTTGGTACTGTAAACACCTTAGACTTTATTGGCAGTTTCTGTGACTTTTGAACCTAGATTTGTCACAGCTGGCATAATATTGCTGGAAAAATGGTATATTGGCTTGCCAATTTTTCAATCAAAGAGGTGTCAACTTAACTTTCTAAGCATGCTTTAAATTTTTAACAACAAAAAGTGCTTGGTCTGAGGTTTGCCCAAGGCAGAGCAATTTTTTGGAGGGGAGGGTTAGTTTATTTTTATGGTAAAGAAACTCAACACAAGGTTGTAATTTGCAAACTTAATATCAAAGTAAAGAAGCATAAAAAGGTGATTAGGACACTGAAAATTTAATGGTGGAGATTAAAGGATGTTTAGAATGCTGAATCAAGAACTACAAGAAATAAACTTGGAAGGGGATATCTTGGAGCAATGGCAAGAGATAACAGACAAAATAAAAATGTCAGCACAAATGGTCCCAGGTATGACTTTAGAAAACAGAAGAAACAGGTGAAGAAGAGATTTGATCAAACTGTAGATGAACAAGACAAGCAGGAGTACATTACTGCTAGAAGGGAGACAAAACATAGAGTAGCTGAAGCAAGAGAATAGAATGGAAACGCAGTTGGACCAGATAATATCACAATAGAAGCTTGGCATTGCTTGGGAGAACCAGGTTTGAAGTTACTAACACGACTATTTAATGAAATACTTGATGTGTAAGAGATACCAGAGGAGTGGTGGAAAAGTGTGTTGATACCAGTTTATTAGAAAAAAGGTGATGTGCAAGAGTGTGGGAACTACAAGGGAATCAAACTAATGTGCCACAATCTGAAGTTGTGTGTGTGAGAGAGTGATAGACAAAAGACGTAAGGTTAGAATTCAATGCCAGGATGCAGTACCACAGATACACTGTTTGTGTTAAAAATCCTGCATGAAAATCATTGAGATCACCACCACCAACTGCACAACATATTTATTGATCTAGAGAAAGCATATGACTGAGTACCCAGAGAGGAGACATGGTATTGTATGAGGCTGTCAGAAATTACAGAGAAGCATATCAGACTGGTACAAGATATGTACAAGGACAGTAAGACCTGTGTTTGAAGTTCTACAGGAAGCACAGATTACTTTGAAGTGAAGGTAGGTCTGCACCACAGCTTGGCTTTAAGCCCTTCCCTGTTTACAGTGCTAAAATATAGACTCACAGATGATGTAAGAACAGATGCTCCTCAAAATATATTTGCAGACGATATTGTACTGTGTAGTAAGAAAAGGAAAGAAGTTGAATTACAGCTGGAGAGGTCATGTTATGCCTTGGAGAGGCAAGGAATGAAAATAAGCCAGACAAAAACAGAGTACCCAGCTTTGAATGGAAGCCAGAACAATAGAATACAGCTGGGAGGGGTGGAAATCCCTAAAGTGAGCAAATTTTCCTGGCGTCACCTCTACTAGCAAATGGAAACTATGAAGAGAAGTAAAGAGGAGATTGCAGGTCAGTTGGGATAATTGGAGGAAGGTAACAAGGGCACTTTGTAATAGGAAAATATCACCATGGATGAAGGGAAAAGTTTACAAGACCACAGTGTGCCCAGGGTTATGGTCTGGAAACTGTTGCTACTACCCAGTGACAAGAAGCAGATCTAGAAGTGGCTGAAATGTGGATGATGAGGTAGTCACTAGGTATGATGTGACTAAACAGAATTCCTAATGACCACATTCAAGAAACATTCCATATCAGGAGACTTAAAGACAAAATGAGGGAGTCAAGACTTCACTGGTTTGGGCACATAACATGGTGTGATGCAGATTTTGTTGGAAGGAGTTATCAAGTACCCAACAGAAGGCAAAGAGGGAGGCTCAGGAAAAGATGAAAGGATATGTTTGACAGAGATATGGAGGCTGTTGGAGTGAGAGATGCTGATGTGACAAACAGAATAGGCTGGAGATGGCTGATCCACTGTGGTGACTCCCAATGGAATATAACCAAAAGACAAAGAAGAAGAAGAAGAAGAAGATTGGTAGTAATATCAAAATATGATGGCTGATTTGTATATATAAGGAGAGAAACCAGAGACTTCCATGTGACTCTACATCAAGTATATTGTAGACACTTGAGCAATTAAGAAAGATATTACTTATTATATTGAAGTGAAATATAAATTAATAAGAATGCAGGATTAGATTTTACCCAGGGTTTATTGTGTTCACTTTTTAAAGTAATTCTTTGAAAAATGATTAAGCATGCATTTATATAAGAACTACTGTATTTACACACACACACACACACACATATATATATAATATATATAATATATATATAATAGTAGAACCCAGATATCTCGAACCTCTAGGGACTTAGCAATTAGGTTCAACATAACTCAACTTCAAGATATAATAAAACTTGGAGTTATCTTCTCTTGCACCCACGGTCCCATGCATTGATACCACTAAATACTTCATTTGACAAGCTGAGCATAATGCTCAATCAAGCAATATTCTGTACCAGCCAAAAAGAATTGGCAACAACTTTGCAGNTAGATTTTACCCAGGGTTTATTGTGTTCACTTTTTAAAGTAATTCTTTGAAAAATGATTAAGCATGCATTTATATAAGAACTACTGTATTTACACACACACACACACACACATATATATATAATATATATAATATATATATAATAGTAGAACCCAGATATCTCGAACCTCTAGGGACTTAGCAATTAGGTTCAACATAACTCAACTTCAAGATATAATAAAACTTGGAGTTATCTTCTCTTGCACCCACGGTCCCATGCATTGATACCACTAAATACTTCATTTGACAAGCTGAGCATAATGCTCAATCAAGCAATATTCTGTACCAGCCAAAAAGAATTGGCAACAACTTTGCAGCTTGGACACATACACTTGCACGATACCCAAAATGACATGGCATTTCAGGGTTTTTAAAAAGTTTAATCTATAAATCTATACAGACAGTGGAGGTGAATGTTAAGCATTCACAAAGAAATCTGTTATGCAGGTCTGCTTTTTGCCATGCTCCCTCGTCTTCTTTTCAAGGACAGACAGTTCAGCAACAGCAGATATCACAGGCTCTGAGTCTGGATACAGCATGCAGTGGTTCGTCAATTTATCTAACATGGTGGAAACTTCCTCTCATGACAGCCTTTCAAGAACAGGTACTGGTTCATCATCATCTTCTTCTACAATGACTGTGGCTGGCTCATGTATCTCTTCTATCAGAGCATCTAAAGTGCATTCTTCAGTGGTAGCAACAGCACTGTCAATATCGGCATACTTGTCCAGAGAGATGGAATCTTCAGGAATGCCAAGTTGAGTGGGCAGCCGTGCCAAAGGAATGTCATTGTCATCAACTAGATCTTCATAAAGTTCTTCTGGATGAAACCTGCAGTGCTTGAAAGAGTTACGTATTGCTGCAGGCTGAACGGCTGACCATGCAAAATTGGCCATCTTCATTGCATCAAGAAGAGTGATGGTGGTGTCTCCTTGTAGCAGCTGTTTCACCAGCTCCCCCGATAAAACTTCTTGAGGCTGGCAATGACTCCTTGGTCCATTGGCTGGGTCACAGATGTGGTGTTCGGTGGTAGATGAACAATTTCCACATGTGTGAGTGCGCTGTTGACAGTAGAAGGGTGAGCAGGACAGTTATCAATGACCAGGAAGATCTTCCTATCTTCCTGTCAGAAATGCTTATCCAAAGCTAGTAGCCATTCATTCAATGTTTCCGACACCATCCAAGCCTTTTTGTTCTACCGGTACTGGACCTGTAAAGAAACAACGTTCTTGAAACATCTAGGCTTCTGAAACTTCCCAATCATCAATAATGGTAGCTTTTCACCTTCCATAGATGCTCCAACGAGCAAAGTCACATGCTCCTTTGACAGCTTCCCACCATGACAGTGTTCATTCATCATATGGAAGGTTCTGTCAGGGAGCATTCGATAGAACAAGCCAGTTTCATCTGCATTGAAGAAGTTATTCAGACTGTATCATTGTAGAACGGATGGTAAAACATCCTGAAACCAGTCACTAGTCATGGCAGGTGTCACGCTCTCCTTTTCGCCACACACCTGGAATGAAGGAATGAATAATGATGGTAATAAATTATCGTTTTGGGCTAATCTAAACAAGTGTTGTTTAAAACTGACAAGCAAGCACATGGAATGTGGTTTACGAGCATAAAATGCATTGGCAACATGTTTAGGACTGTGTACAGGCATAAGTTTACAAGCCTAGGGAAAAACTGCAGCAATCAAATTATCATTTTCATAAATTTACACACGAGTTTGCAATTTTCATGCACATCAACAGCATGCATTCATACACTGCTGGTTGAGGAATAGCACTCATAACACATCTAAATGTAACTCAGATGTCCGCACTCGACAGCAGGCCAGTTCAAGATAACCTTATTTCTTCCATTGATGTTAAAAACACCACATACCTTCATAGACTGGGAATCCTGTTAGCCATCTACCACCAGCCTGGAAGTCCATTATGTTGAGATGCTCCCAGATAATCATTGCTTGTGCTTTGATTTTTGGGCCAGATTGGAGGGTGACTGTGACAACAATGCAGGATCCATTTGGCAAGAATCTGTTCAAGTTCCGGATGTGCAGCCTTCCTGCTTTTCTTAATCTTGTTAGAACCACCTGCAAGAGAGACACATTTTTCAGGCTATCATACACAAGATCAGTATTGCTTACAATTGACAAGCGATGGAATGCACTTAAAGCTCACAGATCATGAAATGCATCAATGTGATGTTTATGGCTGAGTGCACTAAATTGTATAGGTTTATAAGCCAAAGATCGCTAAAAACTGCAGTGACTGCAGCAAAAATTTATACACATATGCAAGCATTCTACAATTTCCAAGCACATTTACAACTTGTACACATCACTTGTTAGCTGAGTGACAGCAAAGGATGTTGTAAACATCAAAACATGTCAAACTTAGACAGAAAGGAAGCAAGCAAAATGTGAAAACACAACTGGACTAATGAGCAGCAGAACTGCTACAAATTTGATGTGTGAATCCCTATGATTCATGTTTACAGTTTACCTTTGCTGAACTGCTCCTCGATTTTTGTCCGATTTTTAATCCAAGTTGAGAGAGTGTTTAACGGCAAGTCTAAATCTTTTGCAACCTTGCTTTTCACCTCTTCTCCATCCACTCTTTCCAAAGCCATTATCTTCTCCTCCAAGGTGCGGCAGACCAGTTGTTGTTTAGGCATGATGACAAATCCAAGACACTGCTTATAACATCCACTAATCTGTGCAGCTGATAAGAATATGATGAGGATTGATTAATTGCACACTAATAAAGGGCAAACCAAGTGTGTACCTGTTGGGGCAAGTCTAAAGTTGCATCATGATTAGCTAACCAGCCAATCACAGGTGGTGTAGATCACACCACTGGGGTCAATGACAGAGGTCAAACCTTGCATAGCACGTGAATTGAGTCATACTTTCCCGCCAAGAGCCACGTGCTGCGTGCAAGTAAACAACCATGGAGGAGATTAGCAGGTTCGACATAATCATGCTAACAAACGAGATAACTGATAAACAAAGCATGCAAGTGCCTCTCTCTCTGCACGGACCAGCACCTTATATTTGAGATAATTAGAATTTTGAGTTATCTAGGTTTGAAATATGTGGGTTCTACTATATATATATATATATATATATNAGTGTGTACCTGTTGGGGCAAGTCTAAAGTTGCATCATGATTAGCTAACCAGCCAATCACAGGTGGTGTAGATCACACCACTGGGGTCAATGACAGAGGTCAAACCTTGCATAGCACGTGAATTGAGTCATACTTTCCCGCCAAGAGCCACGTGCTGCGTGCAAGTAAACAACCATGGAGGAGATTAGCAGGTTCGACATAATCATGCTAACAAACGAGATAACTGATAAACAAAGCATGCAAGTGCCTCTCTCTCTGCACGGACCAGCACCTTATATTTGAGATAATTAGAATTTTGAGTTATCTAGGTTTGAAATATGTGGGTTCTACTATATATATATATACATGCAGAGTTTTTAAGTTGAAATTGACAATGCTAGAGACAATTTTTTTCACCTTTTTTCTTTGTGTGGCCTTGCAAAATCTTTCAAAAATATTAGCCTTCTATTATTTTTAAATTGAATACCTGGAAATATTAAAAATTATAGCCACAAAATTTAATATTGCTATAGTATTACAATAAAACCATGTAATGGAAGCAGCTCCCTTATCTTTAACTTGCAGTGACCCTTGAACAATCTGCATCACATTGCCAAGGCAATGTCATTGTCAGATCTTTTCCAATGTTCAGTTTGTTTTTTTGCAAGTTAACAGATTGGTTTTTTACACCAGACATGATAGACTAATTCTTTTTTGGTACTTTCAACACAGGAGTTTCAAGTGGCAATAGCCCAGGTGTGATTGATTTATGTACAGTTTTGATGATGAATTACTGACTTTATAATAAAAAGCCTTCCTTAATTCCAAGGTTAAAACTTGATTTTTCACAGGGCAATACTTGTCAGTTTTTAGTAACATGTACTTCTTGTAAAGTTCAGAAATATATCCAACATTTTGTTGCCATGGAATGGCATATTATATGACTATTGCTAACAGAGTGTGTATGTGATATCAAACAGCTGTGACAGTCTTGCAGGAACAAACTGGATCTAAAGGAAATTTGCAACAAAGACATTTTGTTACCATAGTACCAGTGTAGACAAAACACTTCTTATTTGTGATGTTACAGAGGCAGTGACTTCTTAGTAATTCTCAGCTTTTTTATATCAAGTTATGGACTCAAAGACTGATTTTACTAGAAAGTCCACTTATTTAAAGAAAATTTATGTTTAAATCAGTTGCATTACTTATTGGAAAAGTATAAGTAACTCCTACACAACTATGTAAATAAATATTTTTGATTAGGGATTACATGGGTTGTATGTACCTATTATGCATACCACTTGAATTACATGAGGCATGTCTACTTATTGTGTATACCAATCAAATTACATATACTGTAATTTCGATTATTTTTAATTAACTGACTGAATGTAATCGTTGGGAAGAATGATGCAATAAATAATAACAGTATCTAAAATTCATTTTCTAACATATTCTTATTGAAAATCCAGGGATTACAATTTCTGAATAGCTTACAAATTTTCTTTTAAAGGGATTTGTTAGTATCTTGTCTTCATTGATGTTTTGATTGCAACATTACTAATCAAATCTTTGGTGGTTTACAGAAATAAATGTCTCTTTAAATAATATAGATCTCATTAATTAAATTTTTGCCTGTATTTTATATATACCAATTTGATATCATCACATTTTTACACATTATATATATATAAAATTATAGTATTGGAACATACAACTAGCAAAGCACTACACAGAGAACAGTTACAGAGAAACATGCTTTTTATGAGGTTTTTGTTACACTTTTAGCTTCAAGGTTACTGAGGTTAATAAAGATTATCAACAAAGCAGTAAACAAAGTACTGGAGTTTTTTGTGTTGGTTTTATGCAACATGAATGTAGTACAACAGGCTTGGTCAAAATTTTTTTAGAAGTGTCATTTTGTGGTTTTTTTTAAATAACAAATTGTAACAAGGTTTTGGGAATCTGAATTTTTATATGTCCATTAAAATTCCAATCAGATGAGACTGACCATATTTTATTGGTATTGTTCTGAATATTATGAGGTAAATCACTGTTTGATTTTTGAGTTTAATTTGCTTTTTGGTGTTTAGTGGAATTTTTGGGAGCATATGGTGACGGATTTAGCAAAGCTGATTGTTTTAGTGATTGATGCCTTTTTTGTATCCCTTACTAAGTAAATTGGTTAGAATGTTCTAAAGCTTGCAAAAACATTGCATCAAGATGTAAACTAATGAAGAAAACTCTACCAAATTAGTAAGATATAAAATAAGCCAATGTACAGTTCTTAATATTCCTTGTTATGTTGGACCCTTGGACAGCTTATTGGGATTCTGAACCCTTACAGTCAAGTAAAACAGACTACTACTTATACACGTTTAAGACTCTTTTTGCTTTATACTTGATATATCTTGATATATCATTTTTTATATTTTTTACTTGAAGGAATTATCAGTAAAATGGGGAAGAACAAAGAAAAGAGTCAAAATAAGGACACAGAAAAACTGCCACAGAATTTTCATAATAAAGAAGCATTTCAGAAGATGAACTTTTTATACCAGGTATTGATTCTCTCTAATGGTAAATTGATATAACTAAAAATCACCACCTGAAATTATTTCTACTGCTTTTTGATGTCATATACCACCCATATTTCCTTTCTTCTCACTATTCCTTGCCATGTCTGGTATCCCATGTACCTTTCACCATTATTTTGGTACTGCAAACATTCATTGGTCAGTCCATGAGTTCCCACTTTTTTTCTGGCCCATTTCCTCATTTGCCCCTTTCTTTGCACCTTTCCTTATTTTCTTGTCTACTTTCCCCCAACATTTTTCCTTGCCTTAGTTCTCTGCTTTCTTGGTTCTTCATCTAGCTATAATCTATGCTACCTTTACCTCTCCCTACCCATGGGTCTTCCACCTTTTCATTCCTTGTCTCTTTCCTTCCTTCTTGCCCTAGTCCATTCTCATTGGTGCATTCTCATGTTTCTTCCTCATGCCATGTCTTTTCCCTCATTCCTTGTTTCTCATCTACATCTTGTACCTTGGACATTCTTTTGCTTTTAACCCTTTGCTCACTCCAGTTCCTCACTCCCACTTGGCCCTACCCCCTTTCCTGCCATTAATAGTAGTTCTATATTAAAAAATATTTAGTCATATTTAGTATGATGTTCACCATTTTTTACTTTTTCCATCATAGTTTCCATATAATTTTGAGCAAAGTGCTTTCTCCAATCATTCATTGTGACTGCTCTTGAGATAAGAATTACGCTAAGTTCCTATTTAATTAACTCATTTGATGTCAATTTGACAAATCGAGTGTGTGTTTCAACTATACCATCTTACACAATCACACCTCCTGCTCAAGGAAGATTACAGCTGTAGCCTTCTGCAGCATTTATCAAGTCATTATTACATATGGGCTAAAAATTTCAACCTCTGTTTTAAATGGGTATACATAGTGTCAAGTTAAAGTTTAGGTGAGAAATTACCAGTTGTTTGCCTAAAAATGTTCCTTACTGTTCATATTAAAATTTTTACCATGTTCTGCAAGTGCAAAGAATTTTATTTCATACTTTTGGATGGGTTTAGTCATCTTTAACTTCATTCTTTCAATGAAAAGGAATTTGAAATCAAATTTGATTTTTTTGTCACACCAAAAATAATTTTGGAAATGACCCACCAGCTCTGCACAGTCCCAGGAAAAACAGAAATTTTCATTAAGTAAAGGTAAGGTAAATGATGTCTACCATGAATTCCAGTCAAACATGGCCAATTGTATTGCTGTATGTTATAGACAGTTGGGTAACCTCAGTGAAAAAAATTAGGATAAAAGAAGGTAAATAGATACCAACAGCTTATGTGGAGCGAAGACTTTTTTGAAAAAAGATCATTGTTTTGGGGACAGTTTGGTGAAGAAATTTCAAGCAAATAGCTGGGTGTTGTAAGTTATTTGTGAAATGTTGTGTTTAAATATTGCTGCAAGGTAAATAGATAATATATGTATAAACTTCAGTAATTGCACATTTCTAGTTTACCTTTAGTCATTGTTCCTGCCTTTTAAATCTTTATGAGGTCATCCTTGAGGCCACTATAAACAAGAGAAATAAAATATATATTTCTCGTTGGCAATAAGCTGGTTGTGATATCCCAGAGCAGTAACAGTTTTTTAAAACTCTTTGTATATTTCTTTATTTAATGATGAAAATATCAGAAAGTTTGATGCTTCCAGTTTGACTGAAAAGATCTTGTCTAAGAGAGCTTATAGGTTTATTCCTTAGACAATGATAAAACCAATTTACAGCTTTCCAATTAATACATGGTCAGTTTTCATCCAGTTTGTTCAGCATTTGGAACAGGGAATCAGTAAAAATATAGCTGAAGATATCACGTGTGAAACAACCAGTGTATTACAAAAAGTAAGGAGATAAAGTAAAGGAATCAGTGTAAAGGCCTTGAAAGCATTTGTAGTATGACATCATCACAAAGAGCCTGAAAATGGCAAGTAACTTTCACTTACAAACCAAGCTAACATTGTATTTTTTATTGCGAATTTCTTTTAGTGCATTGAACTGGAAAAAGCTGATTCAGTAAAAAGTATTCTTATTTTTAAATTTTTTTGAAACGTCACTTAAACATTAAAATTATTTGAAACTACTAGGAAGAAGAACAAGGTTTTTTCAAGAGACATATTTTTGTCTTGGGAGATTTTATTTAAAAGTTTTGAATCCAGTGTTTTAAGTAAAAACTTATAATTGTTACTTTTGAGTAGTGATTTTTAACTTTTAAGGGCAGCTGCCTATACACAGGGTGCATCAATATAGGGTATCAACTGATACATTTAGAAGGCTACTTATACTTTATAGTTATACAATACCGTTCTTTAATGGTTAACTTTTAATTTTTTATCTTTCCAGGCTTCTCATATCCTGCTAGGGAATGGATCAATGAATTCTGGCCTTGTGCGGTTTTATATTGAAACTGTCTTGTCAGTTAGGAAGCGTCTTGTACTAAAGCTGTGAGTGCAGGTTGTGTTTGTTTTGCTTGTTAACTGTCATTTTCTTTGTTTCTGTTTTTTGTTATGGTCTGTTTGTTGTCGAAATTGAATTGAATTTTGGGCTAAAAGTGAAAGCCCTTTCTATTTTTTTACCCAATAGTTTTATTCGGAAACTTGTGGTATTTGTCAATGTACATAGCAACAGTTTGTTGAGAATTGGATCAATACCGGATACCCAAATTTTCCATTCATATAATTGAATAAGTGACGTTTTTGAGTACAACCGTTTTGTCTTGAGCATATTGTATTTTGTTATTAACATTTGGTTTACTTTACAGGTCATTTGGGGCAACACCCCTTATTTTGTAAGAGATTACCTTACATCCGAGGCCATCTTGTATCTCTTCCGCTCTTGGATGGATTACTTTTGCCATATCTAAACAGGTCCCCCGTCATCTCATCTTGATGTTCTTGATCGAGTTCAGAGACATGTTTGTAAATTGACAGGTCCAAATCTTGCTGATATTCTTCAATCTTTATCTCATCGACGAAACGCAACTTGTCTTTTTTATGGGTGTTATCATGAAAAGAGCTTTCCTCATTGATACCAGCTCAGTTTTATTGCATCTCTTGTGACAAGTTTCTTTAAACGTCTTCATTCTCATGGAGTTGTTGACCCTCATTGCAACAAAGCTTCCTTTTTTATCAGATGTGGCAACAGTGCTCTGTACATGTAGATTTATGAAGATAAACAATGACCTCAGGTATAAGGGATTTTAACGTGATACAAAAAAGTAACCCTTTTTAGATGCAGACATACGAATAGATTGAATGAAAGAACCCCAGGGAAGATCTGGAGAAAATTGCAAACTATCAGCCTCCTTCAAAAGCATTCCTCAAGAGGAGAAGAAAACTCACCAGGGTCAACATCAGAAGGATTGCCCTTGAATATTGGAGGGAGAGTTCAGTTGAGTTTTTGCCGCTTTGAAAGAAACCGGGCACGTCCTTCCCCATACTCTGACAGCTTGAAGGTCCAGTTACAAATCTTCCTCAAGTTTGACTTTTTACCTGCTGCAATGTTCCGATGTCACTGGCCAAGTGCAAGGTGGTGCCATAAGCATAGATGTTAAAGAAGTGAACCAAGGTACCAGGGAGATCTTTGAAGTAAAGAAGGAAGAGAGTTAGACCAAGAATAGAATCTTGAGACATGCCAACATTGTGGAATACTCCTCAAATGTAATTCTAGCCAGTGTGACACGCATTTTACGATCCTAGAAAAAAGGATGAAATTTACCAAGCGCTCTCCCACAAATTCCATAGCCAGATAGCTTAGGAAGGAAGGTATCTTGCCATACCTTATTAAAAGCCTCAAAAACATCCAAATCTATAGCACGTTTTTCACTAGTATCATCCAGCATTCTATAAATACGTTCAATGGTAACAGTGTGAAGGCAATCTCTAAATCCTTACTAAATATAATCAAAATAAAGGTTTTTCGTTTAGTAAACCTTACTTATAACAAAACAAAAACTTGTTTTGGTTTAATGTCTTTTTCCCCAGTAACCGGGCTCAGACGATGTCCTTCAGAGGGAGACATGGTTGTGGCAGCGAAGAATTTCGTGGCCGGATGCCCTTCCTGATGCCAACTAATGGCTTTTCGTCTGTTATGGGGCAACTTTACAAGACGAAAAAACAAGACTCCGATAACCAATGCTTGAAATCTTTGGACAGCAATAAAAGTAACTTAGATGAACACACTTTCAGGACAACTACCAGAATAGAATCTTGGCCTGGGGTTTAAATTAATCAAGCCTATGAAACGTTTTTGGACCTAACCCTCGATATATGGTATCAGAATCCAAAATTTGATAAATTGTCGAAGGGGAATCTAACAAAGAAACACCTGGGTCATTGAATTGGCAGAAAATCTATGAGAAAAAGGTCAGCCTTTTCTCTACTAGCACAAGTACCAGAAGGTGGTAACAGGGATGAATCATGTCAACAAACTGAACGGATGGTGGCTGGCAGACAAACCCGACCGGAATCTGGCAAGCAGATGCCGATGTCTTGAAGTTAAGGAAAAGGAGACGGGTGGTATGCTTGAACGTGAGAACCCTGTGCCGGAGCGGAAAGCACGCCTACGTCCTGAGTGACTTAGCTTAGTACAGGCTAGACATTCTGGGGATCAGCGAAGCAAGATGGGTTGGAAACGGAAATAGGAAATTATCATTTGGCCACATGATCCTGTACTGAGGAAGAGCTGAGACCTAGCACATTGAAGGAATTACCTGCAGTGAAAGAAGTTATCACAACAGTGACAGAGCGTGATGCTAGTGGAATCTTGTCGTCAATCCCGCTCAGCAACAATTCTGTGTCCTGCAGAATTGACGAGATAGCTGATAGTATCAAGTGAGAGCTCTGTGACGATCTGAAGAACTTTGCCATTCAGTTAGATGAATCTACCTTGCGAGATAGTGAGGCCTTGCTCTTGCCATATTTGCGCTATTTGAGGGATAATTCTCTCACAGAGAAACTTTTATTGGCGCGATCTCTAGCCACGGACACGAAAGGCTTGTCTATAATTCAAGTGCTTCCTTTGAAACATATCATTGCATGTGCTACTGATGGAGCTCCAACAATGATCTGTAGTCAGTGTGGTTTTATAGCTCACCTAAAAACGAATCACCTGGAGTATTTGTGATTGACTATCCATCGTAATCCATCATCAACATCTCGTCGCTAAAAGACTGAGTGAGCACCTGAAATCTTCACTGCATACCGTAATCAAAGGTGTGAATACAATCAAGGCTTATCCTCTTAACGATCGTTTATTTTGGCAGCTCTGTCACGAAAATAAAAGTAACTGTCTAGAGCGTTTGTATGCCATCTATGATACGATCATTGAACTTTTAGAAAAACTTGATAGCTCACTCTGCAAGGCCGTCATGTCTTCAAGACATGATCTGGCATATCTGTGTGGCTTCTTCGAAAAATTGAATCAAATGAATCGAAAGCTGCAAGGCCAAGGCATGAATCTCAACAAGGCAAAGGAATCATAATGTCTTTCATCGATAAATTAATACTTTTTAAACAAAATGTTGCCCGTCAAGACCTAAACCAGTTTCCTAGTCTGCAAAAACTTGAAAATCAACTCGATGAGTCTGATTATAAAACGTATTGTTCCCACCTTGATGGAGTTAAGGCAGACATGCTAGTGCGTTTTAAAGATTTGTACGAACTTTCAGTCCCAGAATGGGGAACCATTCCATATGGATGTGACCACACTACAGCAATCGTTGCAGGAGGAAATGATCAAAATGCAAAACGATATTGAAGCTAAAGCCAGGTTTAATCATCTGGGTTACTAAGCCTTTTGAATCTACGAACGCTTTTTTTTTTTTTTCTT
>RDPX01000069.1:400006-444800 GCA_003991215.1 Morbakka virulenta | reverse complement strand
GCAGGCTGACGGTCAGGTCTCACCTGTCGAACATGAGTGTCCCGACCGAGCGAGATGTTGATGACCTCAGTGTCATCAACCTCATTTACGCTGTTAGCGTTAGACATTAATCTTTGTATTGTCATGATTGTTCTTGGCAGGATACAGTGGTGGTTTGCCATTGCCTTCCACTGGCGGATGGCCACTCATACTATTGTCTCGTTCGTGCCCTCAGCATACCGCGATGCGTGTGCAGATTACGCCTTCGTTGCCGTTGATCTCAATGTAGATTCTTCCGCCAACTCCGCCGCTTCCAGACTTCATGCGCTACAGTGCGAGACATGCACTTTCTCCAGTAATAAGTTACTGGTTACCCTCATGTCGTTTAGCCCGCCAGCTGAAGCGGTTTACCAGGGTGTGGCCACTGCCGCGCACAAGCAGTTACTTGGAGCCAGACATGAGAGTTGGGTGCCATCAAGAGACCAGTAGGTCCATCGCCCGAAGGCCAGCTGATGGTTGCCACTGGATTGTACTCCATCTGGACGCCCCATACACCCTAGTTTCAGAATCAAGACCTTTAATTGCAGGGGCTTGACCAAGATTTTCAGGTCTACCATTCAGTGTGGTTACCGGTAATGTTGGAACCCTGGAGCTATTAATTGTATTATCCATAATCTTTTCAATGGCTTATATAAATGGGTGCGCCACTACTACACTCGGCTGTGACAGGTGGTATCAGATTACAGCTTGACTGATAACAACATAGATGGAATTATGCTGACTTGACCTGACGTGGACAGACTTAACTCCGCCGGACGTCAACCCGGTATTTCAATGCCTCGGAGTAGGCTAACAGACGCTACACCTTGGCCAAGGGTGACCTGGAGGTAGTTGTGGCAAAGGGTAACCTCATTCGCCCACGTCGAAACTCCACAACCGGGTGCAGTTTATCGTCATACGCAGGACGATGTCCCACTCACTCCCTGTTACTTCGGTTTTACCTCGTCCCTCGCTTTCTCTCTCGCTTTTCCGCTTCCGATCAGCCACCACATGTCTACTCAAATACCTATCAGTATTTTTTTCCTTCATCAGTGTATGACATGCCCTCTTATATATGAAATACGTTTCAGTACTAAAATCGACTTAAGGCCATTTTCTGGCTATTTCTCACACTCCTTTACAATGACTTCTAGTTCGTCAGATTATTTATAAAGCTAAGATTGATGTCTGTTGACAAGAGCTGGTGTAGCCTTGGCTTGCAGAGCATATTTACCTATATCATTTGTGCCCATATGAAGGCATATTGTTTACTTCACTTCCTTACAAATTCAATAACAGGAGTTAATTATTGTTTACTGAAGTCGTTATTTACTAAAAAACAATTACTCAAAAGTAAGGGCATTAAGAAATCTTCTTCAATATTTTATTTAAAGGAATGCTGACCTTAAAAAGTCTATTTGTAGACGATGTCACACTTTACTTGTACCAGGGCATACTGCTAAGGTTCGTCTTCATGGTAAGTGTTGTTTTTATTCATTATTAGATTGCAATCTAATAATGGTTACTTTATATATAAAAATATGACTACTTTTCCCACTTACAATTGTAAGTGGAAAAAGTAGTCATATTGTCATAATGTTTCAAATAGTTTGAAAAGGTCAGATAATTGAAGATTGAGCTACAATAGCCTTGGACCAAAGTTTGATATTATTACTGTCTTTAGTTATCTTTTGGCCTAAATTATGTTAAGGAAAATGCTCCATACAATTGGTAACAATCATTGCTTCTAATTTGCGTAAGTCAATTTCCCGAGCCTTTATTGTTTCACTTCCTTTTGAGGGTTTTCATTCCTAAGTATAATAATATTGCTTTTGCAAGGTTTTTTAAGTTAGTTGATTTCCTTTACTTGTCAAACGTAAACATTTTTTTGAGAGTATACTAAGATAGAACGTAGTTTGACGACAATAGGTCTAACTGATAGGTGCCCGACTAATATTAAAAACTATGAGACAATGTCCCAGACCAACGTAGAAAATTATGTGAAGGGTTTTTATATCCATCAATTATTTCAAAGAGCTACAAACGGTGACAGATTTTCTCATTACCAGCTATACTAACGTCTTTTTTGTGAGCCTGCCCCCAAATGACCTAAAAGTAAAAGAAATGTTCGGTATATCCTGCGTTTCTTGAGTAAAGTGCCCAGGAGTGAACTAATAATTGCCTTCAGTATAATTAAACTGATTGGCATGACAATGTTACATTTGTAGACACAGAAAGCCACATAGTGTTAATCACTGCAAGCCATTAGCTAGCAGATACACTATGTTCGAGAGTTTTTGTGTTCCGTTCTTTACATTACAAGTGTAGCATTTGAAAACAGTAGTTGTGACAATTTCTAAACATACACAAATTAGATGTTGACCAGAACACTAAAGATTTTAAAGGAAATAAAATATGTATAGTCTTTTGCAATATACTTTGGATATTATTGTGCCTCGGCGACTTCTTGGCATATCAAAGATTTTGAAAACACAGACAAATTAATCTTAAAATACCAGACCACATAAAATCGTCAGTTTTATGCTAAATACGGGGCTATATTAACAGTTTAAATATTTTTGCGTTGGCCATTTCATAGACTGAAACAATGTTTAGTGTAATGGCAAGATAATTTTGATTGCTGATGAATATCGTGCCGTCATTTCCATACTCAGAGATGCAGACCTTTTTCGTCATAACCCGATATTCTTAGGCCTTGACATTGTTTGGTTTGTGCGAATTGCATTGGCACAAGCTAGAAAGGATAGCCCTGTCTCGCTTCGTTTGACAGCGGGAAAAGGATCTGAACTGCGTTTAATGTGTATCATTGTTTGGTTATTCGAATACATGGATCTTACCCACTGACGAAAGGTTGACCCAAAATTCATCTTTGCCATTGTTAACTCGAAAAATGACTTTTCAAATTGTTTAAAAGCTTTGTCAGTCAAAATTTAAGAGGGTAAGAGATTTATCTGCCGACAGTATAACACGGTGTCCCGTATAAACTTCAAGTTATTCTTAATTGGAAGACCGGGACATTACATGTCTGATCTTTTTGAAGTATTTCATTACGAAAAGTTCGGAGTAGTAATGACAATGTTTTGGTAGGGATTTTCTAATCAGTGTTAAAACTGGAAATGGGTCTTTAGTTGGTGATGAACATTTTGCCCCTCTTTTTGTATAACCCTCATTCGTGCTGAAAATGCCCAATTTTAAGAAGAAAGTTTAATACATCTGCAAGTGACTAGTCGACAGCATTCCAGAATTAGAAGTAGATTTCGCCAGAGAATCTGGTAATGGACGATGTTTTACATAGTGTCATTGCATTTTATGCCTTGCAGCATTCTTATTAAGTTAGCAAAACCTTTGATAAGTCTCTAGGGACGTTGGAGAGAGTTGTATTGAGCATCACCTCCGATACGTCTCTAGGAACGTTGGATAGAGTTTTATTGAGTTCAAAGGAAAATTTGGAGCTTGATCGTGGGCCTGAGAAGAAGTATAGAGAGGTTTGTAAAAACTAGCTTCATGCGATAGGACAGGGTTTCCCAAACTTTTTCAGGCTGGCGCCCCCTTGGCTTCTAGAATAGACTGCTAGCGCCCCTTACCCCATAAACACATGTAAGATTTTTTCGAAGTGAAAACAACAATATTATAAACAAAAAATGTATTTAGAAACAATGATATAATACACAAGCTCGACTTCGTCGGCTTGAAAACNCCTTACAAATTCAATAACAGGAGTTAATTATTGTTTACTGAAGTCGTTATTTACTAAAAAACAATTACTCAAAAGTAAGGGCATTAAGAAATCTTCTTCAATATTTTATTTAAAGGAATGCTGACCTTAAAAAGTCTATTTGTAGACGATGTCACACTTTACTTGTACCAGGGCATACTGCTAAGGTTCGTCTTCATGGTAAGTGTTGTTTTTATTCATTATTAGATTGCAATCTAATAATGGTTACTTTATATATAAAAATATGACTACTTTTCCCACTTACAATTGTAAGTGGAAAAAGTAGTCATATTGTCATAATGTTTCAAATAGTTTGAAAAGGTCAGATAATTGAAGATTGAGCTACAATAGCCTTGGACCAAAGTTTGATATTATTACTGTCTTTAGTTATCTTTTGGCCTAAATTATGTTAAGGAAAATGCTCCATACAATTGGTAACAATCATTGCTTCTAATTTGCGTAAGTCAATTTCCCGAGCCTTTATTGTTTCACTTCCTTTTGAGGGTTTTCATTCCTAAGTATAATAATATTGCTTTTGCAAGGTTTTTTAAGTTAGTTGATTTCCTTTACTTGTCAAACGTAAACATTTTTTTGAGAGTATACTAAGATAGAACGTAGTTTGACGACAATACGTCTAACTGATAGGTGCCCGACTAATATTAAAAACTATGAGACAATGTCCCAGACCAACGTAGAAAATTATGTGAAGGGTTTTTATATCCATCAATTATTTCAAAGAGCTACAAACGGTGACAGATTTTCTCATTACCAGCTATACTAACGTCTTTTTTGTGAGCCTGCCCCCAAATGACCTAAAAGTAAAAGAAATGTTCGGTATATCCTGCGTTTCTTGAGTAAAGTGCCCAGGAGTGAACTAATAATTGCCTTCAGTATAATTAAACTGATTGGCATGACAATGTTACATTTGTAGACACAGAAAGCCACATAGTGTTAATCACTGCAAGCCATTAGCTAGCAGATACACTATGTTCGAGAGTTTTTTGTGTTCCGTTCTTTACATTACAAGTGTAGCATTTGAAAACAGTAGTTGTGACAATTTCTAAACATACACAAATTAGATGTTGACCAGAACACTAAAGATTTTAAAGGAAATAAAATATGTATAGTCTTTTGCAATATACTTTGGATATTATTGTGCCTCGGCGAATTCTTGGCATATCAAAGATTTTGAAAACACAGACAAATTAATCTTAAAATACCAGACCACATAAAATCGTCAGTTTTATGCTAAATACGGGGCTATATTAACAGTTTAAATATTTTTGCGTTGGCCATTTCATAGACTGAAACAATGTTTAGTGTAATGGCAAGATAATTTTGATTGCTGATGAATATCGTGCCGTCATTTCCATACTCAGAGATGCAGACCTTTTTCGTCATAACCCGATATTCTTAGGCCTTGACATTGTTTGGTTTGTGCGAATTGCATTGGCACAAGCGAGAAAGGATAGCCCTGTCTCGCTTCGTTTGACAGCGGGAAAAGGATCTGAACTGCGTTTAATGTGTATCATTGTTTGGTTATTCGAATACATGGATCTTACCCACTGACGAAAGGTTGACCCAAAATTCATCTTTGCCATTGTTAACTCGAAAAATGACTTTTCAAATTGTTTAAAAGCTTTGTCAGTCAAAATTTAAGAGGGTAAGAGATTTATCTGCCGACAGTATAACACGGTGTCCCGTATAAACTTCAAGTTATTCTTAATTGGAAGACCGGGACATTACATGTCTGATCTTTTTGAAGTATTTCATTACGAAAAGTTCGGAGTAGTAATGACAATGTTTTGGTAGGGATTTTCTAATCAGTGTTAAAACTGGAAATGGGTCTTTAGTTGGTGATGAACATTTTGCCCCTCTTTTTGTATAACCCTCATTCGTGCTGAAAATGCCCAATTTTAAGAAGAAAGTTTAATACATCTGCAAGTGACTAGTCGACAGCATTCCAGAATTAGAAGTAGATTTCGCCAGAGAATCTGGTAATGGACGATGTTTTACATAGTGTCATTGCATTTTATGCCTTGCAGCATTCTTATTAAGTTAGCAAAACCTTTGATAAGTCTCTAGGGACGTTGGAGAGAGTTGTATTGAGCATCACCTCCGATACGTCGCTAGGAACGTTGGATAGAGTTGTATTGAGTTCAGAGGAAAATTTGGAGCTTGATCGTGGGCCTGAGAAGAAGTATAGAGAGGTTTGTAAAAACTAGCTTCATGCGATAGGATATCCTGGTCTCAACTAAGAATGTTTTGGTTATATGTGAAAGCCGTAATTGTGTGCTTGTTCCCTTTCATTTTCGCAAGAGTGAAGAAATAATTTGTCGGCTTCTCATTAGAGATTATGGTTCCTTACAATTCCATGTAGAATTTTCGGCTTTTTCCACGGAAAATGCCTCCTTTTATAGGGAGAAATGCACGCTTTCTATCAGGTTAAGTACTTGAGATCCTTCGTATATTTAAATTCATCACAGAAGAAAAAATATCCAGTTATCTTACAGGAAATGATTAAAAATGTGTTTTATTATTATTGACATCTAGCGCGGGCTAGTGATGCAAGCCCCACCTCTTGAGTTCCGGTGTTCTTGGAAACGAGAATTTTTGTCCATTTTATCAATCGTTAATTATCGCCATTAATAAACTGTGTTGACAGCTGATTTTTTCAAGACACGGTTGTGTACCATTTCACTTAAAATTCAAATATAAGTTCCGCAATTTTCGCCATTAAAGAGAGAACCCGTCAATATTTCTCCGTAGTACTCACCGGTTAGAATTCAGACATTACACAATACTGTATGTTATTCCGTATTAGATTTATCTCTTGTATAACTAAAACAGTAATTATTCTGTTTGGGCCTTACTCTAGTTAACATTTCTTTTATGAAGTTGGGTATTTTTCCTATGCTAGAATGTTTTAGAGCCATAAACCTCCCAGCAGTTATTTTGCCACCATGTTTTAGAAGAGCATTTGGCTCAATTAGCAGAGCTAAAAATTTGGTCTTTCAATCAACACCTCGGAAACAGAATTCACCCAGCAAGGCACCCAGCAAGGCACCCAGCAAGGCACCCAGCAAATATATCCTACCAAAAGGACCCAATAGAACACATCGAGTACTTTCCCTACTTTATGCGTTTGTGTGCACCATTTTCTTTGTGCATGCGTGTGTTACTGCTACACCCCGGCTTTTACAAATTTTCAAAGATTGTAGATGGTACCTGCAAAAGATTTTTGTAATTGTTTTCCTCTGGGTTTTTTTTTCTCGTAGGTAATAAAAAGCGATATTTGGTCACCGTTTGTTTGCAATGTAACAATGTTAAGCGGTCAAGGACCGACCGATTGCGGATAGAGGACTTTGCTAATGACTGCAACGTAGAACAATGCAGCAGCAGCCTAGAAACTGCCACGTAGTGGGAGCATATGTTCATACATAGTCAGTCGCACGTTTGCTCCCGTTTGCGTTGTCTTTTCTAATCTCAAATTAGCTTCTTCTGCTTCCTGGATTCTTTATTTGATTTTTAATTTTGGATTCAGATAAGATTCTTAGCTAAAATTTTATCTAGAAGTTTATTTCTGAAGCTAAATTTCGAATTTTGATTTGAATTAAGTTTTAGCTGTGGATTTTTTTTGAATTGTAACTTTATGTAAGAATTTTTTGGTTGCGCTAATCACAAGAAGCTGAGAATGCGAAAACCCATTCAGGGACCTGGCTGATGTTTTACTGTTTAAGTATAGCTTCAGAACACTGCTACATGGATACTACTGTATGGAAGTAGGTAATTGATATACAGGGAGAAAATCTAACCTTCGATGTTTTTTAGCTTTAAACTTGATATCCCAATAGACTTGGCGGAATAATGTTTTAAAACAGAGGCCAAGTTCAACTTTAAGTCGGAAGTCGAAGAGTGACATAATGTAGAAACTCTATAGCAGTGCTTTAGGCTTTTAAGCGATTGTGAACCTGGATATTTTTGTTTGCATGAATTCAAACTGATTATTGTTCCTTGCGTTTATTCAATACCTCTTTGGTGCCACACAAGGGAAAAAACAGATGTATCATAATATTGTAAAATCGAATTGATCAGATTTTGGAAATGCATACAATAAAACGACTGAAAATTTCAAGTTACTTTAGACTGGATTTAGAGTCGGCGTTTAGTTTCTTTTATGGACATCTAACTATTCTATCTTGGGAACTTTTAGAGGTGCTTCATCTTCCACGTTTGCCTTCTAACTCAGTCTCCCACCTTTCCTTTACAGACAAATAAACTTAAATCTTATTTTCATAGCTTTTGTTTCCCGTTTTGTTCGTTGAGATCATGGCATCCTCCTTTCAAAGAAAACCGGTCGTTCTTTCAGAAGCTCGATCCCGTCTGCTGCGTAGATTGGAGGGAAGAAAAACTAAAGGGACTTGACAACGAGTACACGACAATTGCTTACATCAATAATGAGCATTACGGTTTCAAGAAGATTAAATTTGGCATGAAATTTTGGTCTGAATATTATGGAATGGATGAAAGCTAACCATCGATAAACAATTACAAGCGCCGATATCATCATGTATGCTGACAAAGTTTTTTGGTGTAAAATTTAGCTAATTATTTATGTCACCAGTGATGAAGCGAGGGTGGAATTACTTTTGCACAGCACAGTACCAACGTCAATAACCAAGTTTTTCCTTTTCTTATCCATGGTAAGCAATAGTAGTGACTTTTTATTTGGTACTTTGTATTCAACGATAAAGGCGCCACTCTAGGGATTTACTTTATCAACTTCCACAAAATGGCTTTGCTTTACGAACCTAAACACTGGGCCTTAACTTAAACTAAATTTGGCGACGAGTCACAAAAGCTGGTTTTTCCGGTATCTGAAAAGAAGGCTTTATGGTTCACTTGACAGTGTTTGCTGACGGAGTTGATCAAAGGTATCAAGTCAAAGTCATCAAAGAACAAGGTAGACGTATTTCATCAAAGGAACAAAAAAGCTAAGATTGAAGAGTTGGAGTGGTTTCCGCCACAAGGATGGAAGGTCGAAATTGTAATCAACGAATGGGTAGTAAAGGTGTGGGAAAATACAGTACATCGATAATCTTATTTGTTTTCTTGAGCTCAAGAAGACAGCACGGAGTCGGAAGCTAAAAGAGAAGAAGGAGAGGAAGGGATTACATGACCAGATAATCACGTTAACGTCACCAGTATGAAGGGAAAAGACCAGGAGATTGTAAACCGAGTGGAGAAGTAGAGCATTTATATACTGTGCTTTTAGAAGGCAAAATAAAGGGGCTTCAATGCTAAAGAAATGAAGAGTGATTTCAAGTTGTTTTACAAAAGACGGACCGCTGCATCACGAAAGGTGCCTTGAGAGTAAAGATCAGAATAATCTGAAGAGCAGTTGATATAAAGGAAGCAAAAAGTAACTGTCTTTGAGCGTATAAGGGCGGTAGGTAGATTGTGACAGAGTGGAGAAAACTTAGTTATGAAACGATGTAGATGAAGATAAGGATGGCCGCATTCTAGCAACCGAGGAAGAGCAAAACAAAAGGTGGATGGACCATTTCAAAGAGATTCTCAATCAGCCCCCTCCAGACATAGTGTACGAATGGAACAACATTGATACAGCACACGAGTTGAATGTAGAAATGGGACCAATACAAAGAGAAGAAGTGAGAAAAGCTATAGACAAAATGAAAAATAACAAAGCTCCAGGGATTGACGGCATAAACAGCGAATTACTGAGGGCCGGAGGACCNATGGTTCACTTGACAGTGTTTGCTGACGGAGTTGATCAAAGGTATCAAGTCAAAGTCATCAAAGAACAAGGTAGACGTATTTCATCAAAGGAACAAAAAAGCTAAGATTGAAGAGTTGGAGTGGTTTCCGCCACAAGGATGGAAGGTCGAAATTGTAATCAACGAATGGGTAGTAAAGGTGTGGGAAAATACAGTACATCGATAATCTTATTTGTTTTTTCTTGAGCTCAAGAAGACAGCTCGGAGTCGGAAGCTAAAAGAGAAGAAGGAGAGGAAGGGATTACATGACCAGATAATCACGTTAACGTCACCAGTATGAAGGGAAAAGACCAGGAGATTGTAAACCGAGTGGAGAAGTAGAGCATTTATATACTGTGCTTTTAGAAGGCAAAATAAAGGGGCTTCAATGCTAAAGAAATGAAGAGTGATTTCAAGTTGTTTTACAAAAGACGGACCGCTGCATCACGAAAGGTGCCTTGAGAGTAAAGATCAGAATAATCTGAAGAGCAGTTGATATAAAGGAAGCAAAAAGTAACTGTCTTTGAGCGTATAAGGGCGGTAGGTAGATTGTGACAGAGTGGAGAAAACTTAGTTATGAAACGATGTAGATGAAGAAATGAGAAATATAACCGAAATGAAAAGCGATTTATTGAAGGAGACTTCAATGGTAACTGTAAAAAATACAAGAGATAAGAAGGAGAGCACCGGGAATACTAAATGAGAACGCGACATTGCCGGAGACCAATTGCTGATTAAAAAATGAGTCATTGCTTCAGAGTTGTGAACACGTTCTTTTGGAAAGCCGAGAAAGGTTAAGATCACATAAGAATGGAGCTGCAGCATTTCTAATTAAAGTTTTACTATATCAAGACTTCATATTTGTTACATAAATGCTGAATACCTTATCAAAACAATTTTTTCCCCAGGAAGGCAGTTAAATAAAACTACTTTTTAATGCACCTTTTCTAAATTTGACGTTTTGCAGAACTGTTCCTTGTTAGATTGCTTAGTTTTGAATTTGTTGTATGAAATCAATTCACCTTTTTTCTGGGTGAAGATCGGAGGCCTGAGGCCTTCTCTGTAATTTTTTTCTTTGCAATTTAAGACATTTTTCTATTTCCTAAGCTGAGGGGAAAAATTGCAAATTCAGCAGCCTTTTTCAGATCGGAGTTCAAAGTACCCAACATGTTAAACAGTATGCGAAACAATTAATTTACCAATTGTCACCAAATGTTCTCGATTGGATGATCTATCATCAATTAGTTGTGTAAACAAACATATGTCAGAATGTATCGTCTTTCACCACTAATAGAACCAAATTATGGTTTTTATTTATAACTAAAGAACTCTTTTCTTTCAAGAAACATCCGTGAAGAGGGCCCTTTTAAAACTGAAGAAACAACTGGAACAACTGGTCACTACTGTAGATAATTCGAAGTTGTGAATCCTTGTCAACAATTTTTCATGAGATGTAAAGTAAAAAACTTTCCAGCGCAGTCTTTCGATGTTGTAAATATCTAAAGGTCATATTAGTGGTCACTGATTAACGACGATAAAGGGTTAAATTCAATTTCTCGGAGAATCAAGACCAACAAGTGTGAAAGTTGTACTCACGGGTAGCATGCATAGAAATTAAGACATGTTTGACCTAATAATCTTGAAAATTCTGAACTTTAGGGACTCGGAGGAAGCCATAGATGTTAGAGCTTTATCATGTCATGAGTCGTAAGCTTTTTCCGAGCTCCCAAAAAGTTTACGACTCATGTCATGATAAAGCTCTTACATCTATTCTTGACCTCTAAAGAATATTAGTCCTTTAAATAGAGTTTATTCCATAAATCATAAATAGTTGGACTAATGAGTTGATAAAGTTATTTAATACAGTTACATACAATAGTTGTCTGTGCACGCTGGACACAAAAAGCTAAACACATTCTACTCACTTGTTTTGTGAATGAAAACAAATTTCAAGGAATGGATCAGAGGAATAGATCCCTGGTCTCTCGAAAGTCAGAGGAGAATTCTTCGACTGAACCACCAATTCCCGCACCCAAATTCGAAAAAAATCAAGGCTTCACAAGCAGCAGAAAACATGCCATAAAGGCATAATACTAGTAAAAACGTCTTTCTTTACGAGCTTTCACAAACAATTGTTTTTTTACAGTTGAACGCCGTTTATTTGAACACCGTTTATCCGAACTTATTTGCACGGTACGAGAATTTCAAAAGAAATCTGCTTCATGTAGTTTCCAATTTAAGTCACCGCCTTAAAGTACTGACAAACCAAAAATGACGAATAAAAGCTTTGCGTAGGGTTACTATTGAGAAGTAAAAAAAAAGATAGGCGTCAATTGCTAAATTGCTTTTACAGTAATCACATCGCACATTCACACCAAAACTGTGAATGACAATTCCATTGCTAAAAGGCGGTACAATAAATAAATCTCAGTCAACTTTATAGTGCCGTAACTTACCATTTCGGCATGGACTTGCAAAGCAAGATCGGCAAAAAAGTAGACTTCCCCATTTCCACTTGCAAATTTTTTCCTTCGAAGAATTGTATAAATTCGTGCTTTGGTAGTGGCGTTTTCATTCTGTCTTACTATTTTAGTTTAGACAATATCGTTCTACTCTACTCTACGTAGTTCACACGTCAATCGAAAATGCCTCCTTTCAAGAGAAAATGCATCGTCCTGACACTCGAACAGAACAAGAAATCATCAGTCGTCTCGATCGCGGTGAGAAAGCTTCAAAGCTAGCTGTAATGCTCAACATCGGTCGATCAACCATCACTGACATAAAAGACAGTCAATCATTAATCGAGAAGTTTGTAGACCGGTCAGATTCACTCAAAGCTATCCAGAGGAAGACGATCCGAACGGCTCAGGATGAAAAGCTCGACGAAGCAGTCTTCGTATGGTTCAGCCAGCAACTCTCTAAGGGCATTCCTATTTCTGGCCCCATGTTGATTCAGAAGGCGGCGATTTTGAACCAACAGTTAAACGAAGGTCAAGGTTTGACTGACAGTGATCGGAGGCCCTCAACGGGATGGTTGAAACGTTTCCACCCAGGGGGAGCAGCTGTCCGTCAATGATATGTCAATCGACGAATTCATTGAAGAGCTCGACTCTGTAATCGCGGAAAAGCAATTGTATCCTGAGCAAATCTAAAATGCTAACAAGACTGGTCTTTTCTGGCGATCTCTTCCCGATAAGACACTTGCTCACGAGTCCGGCCACAAGAAACGTAAAGATAGGGTGACTGTTTTCCCGCGTGTCAACGCAACAGGCGAACACAAGCTGAAACTCGTAGTTATCGGACACTTTGCAAAGCCTAGATGTTTCAAGAACTTAAACCTCGACACATTACCGGTCATTTACAAAGCCCAACGTAAAGCATGGATGTGCGTTGACATTTTCACAAGTTGGTTTAATGATGTGTTTGTCCCAGAAGTCCAAGACCATCTCAGAAGTCGTGGTCTCCCGCAAAAGGCATTGCTGATCGTTGACAATGTCGGTGCTCACAACAGTGGAGCATCGTTGAACCAACCACTTGACCAGGATATCATCGAAAATGTGAAGAAGGTGTACAGACGTAGTCTACTGAGAACTGTCCTTGACGAGAAAAACGATGGCGTAGCCCTGCAAGAAACCGTCAAAAGTCTAACTCTGAAGAACGCAATATTCATGGTGTCCGATGCCTTCTATTCTGTTTCATTGTCGACAGTCAAGAGATGCTGGCAAAGAAGTCTGAAAGTGGGTGATGACACTGCCATGGCAGTGAAGACACTGCAGTCAGAGACAATCCAGATGCCGATGTTCGTGAACTTGTTCAACAGTTGAACTTAGAAGCGGGGGGTGGGGGTGGGGGGGATGACGTCAGTGAGTGGTTGCAAAGTGACAGAAATGCCACCGAGGAAGAGCTCACTGACGATGAAATTGTAGAGATGGCACAGAGCAACAAAGAAAACGAAGCCCCTGAACATCATAACCAACCAAAAGACGATCTTCACGAAGAACCACAGAACATCCCAACAATTTCTGAAGCAATCTCAAGCTTACAAACATTCATGTCCTGGTACGAAAATCAAGACTCTGTTGACTGTGTGAAATTGTTGCAGCTTCGTCATCTGTTGTCAGCCGCCAAGAGAAAACGTCAAGACTGTGCCAAACAAGTAAAGGTAGACTCTTTCTTTTCTCGCAAGTGAACTTTAGAAAATTTTATGATACAGTATTTAATGGTTCTTTGCATTCGTGATGTACATTTATACATATATTTAAGACAAAGTGAAATAAACATCAATACATTTGTGTAAAAATATCCGTCAATGTTTTTGTTTGATTTCCTTCCGTGACCACTTATCCAAACGATCGTTTATCCGAACAAATTTCGGACCACCCACTGTGTTCGAATAAACGACGTTCGACTGTATATATATATATATATATATATATATATATATATATATATATATATAGAGAGAGAGAGAGAGAGAGAGAGAGAGAGGAGTAAATATTTGTGCATACGTGTGTCGTGTGTGTATGGAGTCTGTTACACAACCTGAATCCTACAGAATATGTACTGCGTGCCCAATTTGATGGAAATATAATCAGCTGTTCAGCCATATTGGGGAACTGGTCCCTATTTGATGAGATGGCATTCAGGAAATTTCACAAGAATCAAAAAGAACCTTTCTTACCTAAAATTCTACATATAATATAGCTGTTCTCGCTCACGCTGTGACCAGTAAAGGCTACTACAAGCCAGACTTCAAGTCTCTCATGAGACCTAAATGTATTAGTCCAAATCTTTTGGTTTGTCCCGTTTCCTTTGTTGTCCACTTTGTAAAAGCCAACATTGATGAAACAACTGGTCCTAGTTTTTTCCTGCTAAGCTTTTAATAGCAAAATCAAGTAAGCTAGATTGTTCTTTCATAATCCAAAACTTATTGTATGGCACCTATTAGGACTATTTTCACAAATATTGGACAGCGTCTCATCATTGTGAGAGAAATGGTAGAACTGGAATTTGAATCACATTCTTGAAACACGACAAACGGCATCGATGACTTTCCCCGAGACTACATTGTTTCTTCCTCTGACTTCGTTTCTCATATTCTTAGCCCTCCACTAGGCAGGACTCGGCATGAGATAGCATACGTGTTGTCTGCCGAACGGTGTTTCTTGTAACTGTAAAGTCCTATGCAGGATGAAGTGACAGTCTGTATTCCAGTGATTACATTTGTATGAAGTCGCTAGTTTTTCAGCTTTTCTGCGTTTCGTTCTGCGGGCTTTCTTTTCTGAGGCAGCATTCTTCAGCTTCTCTTCCCCTGATTTGGGAGATAGTGCCAGGACTCCATGTTCATGAAGGTTCTTTCTTCTGTCTCTTTATGCCTCTCTTGACCGTGTTACGCTCTTGCAGCTACACTGCATGCAATGGATGTGACCTAGCCATTGAACGAGGCACTGTGTGGACAGTTAACATGCCGGGTAACTCATCTCGATATAGCACTTCGATGTTGGGCACTTTGTTCTGGAAATTTCAAGGGTGCAGCGGAGACTTCTCGGATGGTAGGTGTTCAGTCGCCTCTTTAGTGTAGCATATGTAGTCCACACTAGAGAGGCGACTGGCTGGTAGCACAGCACCGTATTGATGATACAAGCATGGTTAACTGATACCTTGGATTTATCAACACTCAGGGTGTGAGACGAGGAAGATATGTGGATACCTTTCCGATCTTCTTGTCGATTTCGACATCCAAAGAGAGATGATGAATGATGCTTTAAGCCAAAATAGGTATCAAAACTGATGGACCACGTCAAGCTAAAAGTCCTCAATTATAATGACTGGAAAATCACAGTACCCTGTCGTAGGACGTTAGTCTGCTTTAAGCTGATCGTCATCCTAAAATTGTGCAGGTCTGAAATAATCAATCCATCTGTAGTTCGAGTTCTCGCTGTGTCAGGGTCATTATTCTTGTATCGTATGCAAAAATGTCTCTGACCAACATTTCTTGTAAATTCGTGCGGCTGAGATGGGCGAGATTTTGAATAGTCTGCCATCTGATTGTGTACACAAGTATGAGCTACCTTCTGTTGTGTTGCTGACGGCATGTTTTAGCAGTATTATGAATAAGTTTCTAAAGGATTTGGGATGCCAAAGGGCTCAGACATGCTGCCATTAAAGGCGCAGTGTCTTGTATGTCAGTGTGGAAGGAATCAATTATGGCAGCATCTTGACGATACCTTCTTTACTGACAAGGTCAAATGCCTTGTAAGGTATAGACAAGAGCATCTTCTGTTCTCAGTACAGTACTTCTTGTGGAGTTGTTGGAGAAGGAAGAACAGGTCTTCAGTTGGCTTGAAATCACAACTCCGAATCTGGTTAGACATGTTTGAAAAGTTTTTGCAGCCAAAACACAATGACCCGAACGTAGATTTTACCTATGATACCGAATAGCAATATCCATCCGTAGTTGTTGTGGTCACTTCGCTCACCCTTGTTCTCGTAAAGGGTGATGATCTTGGAATCTCTGGTATCCTGTGGTACAGCCCATTCTTGCTAGCACTTGCAAGCACTGGCAAAAGACTTGATGCGGTGAGTGTAGTAGACTTGTCTTGCAATGCTTAATGAAAGGGAATGGAATCCAATCAATGCTCGTGGCTTTGCCAGAGGTTAAGCTTTCGATGGCTTAACTACTCTACAGTGGGCATGGTAACGAGTTCTTCCACGATGTGCAGGCATTTGAAGCTATCAAAGGCTGAAGGTGTGACAATGTTTTGCCTTAAATAGAGATCAAAGTAATGCTATACTTTCCTCTCCTTCTCCTATCCTTTTTCTGTGACGATTTCTCCAGTCACAACTTGCCACTTGTGAATAATTCATGACCTTATGACAGATTGAAATTCCCGCTCGCTTTCAACAACGGAATAACAACAGCAGCAACAACGACATTAACAACAACAACATCAACAACAACGGCAATTGGACTTTTGTTGTTGAGGGTTATGTTTTATGACGATATGTTGTTTTACAGGGAGTCATATTCATACACCTCTCTGTGCATTACCAAGGGAAGTATCGGACAGGTTAACTCTTCTGGTGTGTTGGACACGGTTTGATTGTTTACTGGGGTTTTCAGAGTGTCAATTTCAAAGTATTGTCAGGTTATTACTATTGACAATGGAAAACAATATACGTAGAAGGAGGGTCTACCGTGCGTTATGGGAATTAGACCCCAAGCTGGCAAACTGGATTCGCCCCGTCCCAGGAAACATTAGTAAAGCCTACTGTCGTTTTTGCCGAACAACAGTTAGAGCACACCACACCGATCTCGTGAAACATGCTGAGGCAAAAAAGCACCAAAAGTTTGAATCTAATGTCTCGACTGCAATGCAGGCTAAACTAGAAAGTTCTTTTTCAGAAGGTAAGAGCAAGTGGCAGTGAAGCTTTTGGAAGTATTTATTTATGTTATGCATGCATGTATGTATGTATGTATGTATGTATTATGTAGGTATATATGTATGTATGAATTATGTATGTATGTATGTATGTGTGAATGTATGTATGTGTATGTGTGTATGTATGTATGTATGTATTATGTAGGTATATATGTATGTATGTGTATGTATGTAAATATGTATGTATGTGTGAATGTATATTTGTATGTATATATATGTATGTGTGTATGTATGTATGTGTATGTATGTATGTATGTATTATGTAGGTATATATGTATGTATGTGTGTATGTATGTAAATATGTATGTATGTGTGAATGTATATTTGTGTGTATGTATATGTATGTGTGTATGTATGTATATGTATGTATGTATGTATGTGTGTATGTATGTGTGTATGTATGTATGTGTGTATGTATGTATGTGTGTATGTATGTGTGTATGTATGTATATGTATGTGTATGTACGCATGTATGTATGTGTGTATGTACATGTATATATGCGTGTATGTATGTATATGTATGAAAGTATGTATGTGTATGTATGTATATGTATGTATGTATTTAATTATGTAAGTATATTTGTATTTCTTGAACGTAAAAAACGAAACAAGTTAGAAACTTGTTTCAGTTCGTTTCACAAAGAAGAGTTTAAAACAAACTTAATCAACTATTACTTGAAAATAAGACTATGAAAGAAATATTGTTCCTGCAGCCTAAGTAATATTTTCTATTCACCATGTCAAGAGGTCTCTTAAAAACACTTTAAGAGTAGAATGCTTTTTGAAGGATGATAGACACTGCTATCTTACAAAAAGAACATGTCGAGAAAACCCTTTCAGAATTATCAAATCAAGCAGGCTTTAATTATTAATGAAAAAAAATGGAACAGATACAAATAAAAAGAATAGAAAAGATATTTCATGAAGTATTGGTTGTAACAGCAAGGTACATTTAGACAGTCTGAAATTTGGGATAACAGCCTTAGAAGTCAGGATTTTTGCATATTTTCCAAAGAATTAAAACAATATGATACATTGGTGTAAGGTAAAAAAAATTTGTGTGTTAAGAAAGAAAAAGAGTTAAAACTGGAATATTCTACAAAACTTTTGCTGTTGTACTGAAGCAGTCTTGCAGATTAGAGCTGAGGTGTAATCTCTTACCATGTATTTGCTGTACTGCCTTTGAAACATGTTTTTTAAGTCTATTGTATCTTGGTTAAAGTGTTTTCCCTGTATTTCAGAGTAATCTTCCTTCTTTAAACTTCATCTTGTTAAACTATGTCTCATTAATGCCAACTTGATATTCAGTGGAGTCATTAAAGTTTCATTTGGTTTATTTGTCACTAATGCCTTATATTCTGTTTACCAATGAATATGATGCCACTATTCTCATTGCTTTTTCTGCTAGTTTGCTGTTGTAACCCTACTGCCCCAAAGTCAAAGATAACAAGGATACATTGTGAATTTACTGTAAGGTCCTGTAAGGAAGCCAAACAATTTAAATTCTCCAATTACTTCCATGAATATTCCAGTTATTTTTTCTTACCAAGAAATATCTTGATGTACCTATGGTCTTCCTTCATCTCTACAACATATCTTCATATCTACTACAAAGCTATTTTAAAATCCATCCACACTTGATTTCATGGTCTCGTTTGACACTGCCTATGAGATAATATTTGTGTTTGTTTTTAAATGAATTAACAATGTCACATTGTTGTAATGAGATTGGTAAAGTGTTCCAGATTTTAGCAGCAAAAGAATGTCAATTTGGCCACATTTCAGAATTGGTGAACAATATTTCAGTAATCCAAGTGGCTTAGAACAAGAACAGAACAAGGTTTAATGTGTCATTTTTTAAGATCCTAATTAACTTTTCAGATACCCTTGACATGTGTAGCCAAGATAATTTTCCAATGTGAACCAGAGACACTTAAAGGTAAAGGAACATGTATGCCCAATATCACTGTTACTCAGGGACAAAAGAGTATTATTTTCAAATTTATTTGTTTGTGATACATTACTAAAAATGTCTTCCATCTTGATAGGATGGAACACAAGGAAGATTTTAGAAAATTATGAAGTGATATTGTCCAGATGTCTTTCAATAATGGGAGATAAAGTGCAATGTGAGTCACCAGTGTAGACAATTTCAAGAGAACATTTTGAATCAGCAGGGCCTGGAATGGTAACCCGGGTCAAAGATGCTATTTCAAAAAATAACTTGATGATGGATAAGATCACCAGAAGGTCATGCATATTTATTTAAGAAAAAATTGGTAAAATGTGTGAGCGTCCGGCAATCTTATTCATTAATGGTACTCACAATAATATTAAACATTATCTTGAAATCTGGTACATGACTTACTGCATGGACACAATTTCAGGTGATAAATTTTACCAAAAAGAAAAACCTTAAATTAGGCCAAAACGGTTGCCAGGTCAGTGTCATAAGTCATAGAAGGAAAGTGTTCCTGAAAGTTACTTTAAACAAACTGAAGCTACAAATTCACAGAATTTGTGAAAGGCAAAAGCACAACAGAATAGGTATTCTACTTCAGATTATTAAATGTAAAGTACCTGTTAATCCCAACAAGACTTGTATCACATCTTCATCAAGTTCAAAAAAGCTATTAACTAAATGTGGCATGATGTACCATGGACAATATTGCACAAATGCAACATAAACAGGAATCTTATAAAAATTAGTCACTTTGTAACCAAGCTACAAGGACAGCTTTTGTGCATAATAACAATTGGAAATGTGGATTTTCTTTAAAAATATGCTGATATTTGTTTTTACATTGCCCATTTTCTACCCCCAAGAAACCATTTTGCCACAATTTCCAAGCCACCATTATAGTATGAAATAGGTTGAAGCCTATTTTTTCATTGTATGAGCAATTGTGAAGTCATTGATGATTAGATAAGTTTATGACATTAAAGGTTAGAAGTTGATTGCAGCTGCAGAAAAACATTGTTTCGTGTCTATCCAGTAAACCTTATTTTACTTTAAATATCCATTTTTTATACACCTTCTGTGTAAAAAGTATCAAACAAGAAAATTATTGAATTTTCTTATGTAGTTATTTTAGATGTCATATAGAAAGTATCCATTTTCTGTCATGTGTTCTGCTGACAACAAACTTACAATATTATTTTCAATAAAACAAAGCCTTGGTTGACTCATCGTCATCATCATCACATTCGGTTTAACGTCCATTTTACATGCTAGCATGTGTTGGACGCTTTCTTGAAATTGACTTCCAAATTATCCTATCCTTCACCAGATCTCTGCTGACACCTTTTTCTTTNACTTACAATATTATTTTCAATAAAACAAAGCCTTGGTTGACTCATCATCATCATCATCACATTAGGTTTAACGTCCATTTTACATGCTAGCATGTGTTGGATGCTTTCTTGAAATTGACTTCCAAATTATCCTATCCTTCACCAGATCTCTGCTGACACCTTTTTCTTTCAGATCCATCCTCATCACTTCCTCCCATGTTTTCTTCGGTCTTCCTCTGACAGTGGTTCCTGTCACCTTGATTGTTCTGCATCTACTTGCCCAAGCATTCTTGTCCATTCTCTCCACATGACCAAACCAATGAAGCCTCCTATTCTGCATACAGCTGCCAATACTGTCCAGATTTTATCTGGTACCAGATTATACTTTGATTAAATCTATAACATTTAGTGTGCATAAATTCTCATTTACTGATTATTTAACTAGTTATTTACCCCCAAAGGCCATGCTTTGTGCATGAAATACCAGCTTGATGACTGACAGGACACAGTCATTCTGTAATGGGCAAGTGAAGTGGTCTGTAACCATGGTTGGCAATCATCTAGAGTTAGTGTTGATTTTGACACTGGTCCCCATTACACCAATGGGTTGGCATCAGGAAGGGTACCCAGTCTATAAAAATGCTGCCTTTATACTATGAAACGACTTTTGAAGCTATGCTACACAACTGTGACAATGGGACTGGAACTTTTTGAAGTGAAGGTGTCACATATGGTAGGACTTCGGTTGGATGTGGGCAGAATTAAATTGTCATCAAGCTACTACATCAACCTTAAGAAGGATTGTAAGTTTTAGACTCTGTAGTCTAAATGTTGGAAGTTTGAGAGGCAAATCTGGTGAATTTGCAGAGTTTTTGGAATGTCAGCACATTGACTTATGCCATACCCAAGTGACCAGATGGAGAGGGAAATCTGTGAGAATGATTGAAGGAGAAAAGGAAAGATATAAGTTGTTTTGGATTGGCAATGAAAATAGGAACTGGAGAAGTTGGTATTTTCCTGGCAGAGAAATTGATATAAGTTATTGATGTCAACTAAGTGAATGATTGAAGCATGTTGCTTAAGTTAATGCTTGGTGAGATAGTACTGACAGTAGTATCAGTTTATGCTCCCCAATGTAGCAAAAGTGAAGAGGTTAAAGACAGGTTCTATGATTAGTTGATTGGAACAGTTGGAAAGTTGAATGAAAAAGAAGTTGTCATGGTTTCAGGGATCTAAATGGTCTTGTGGGAAGGAGTGCATCTGGTTTTGAAGGGAATCACAGTGGAAGCCAGTATGGTGAATGAAATGCAGCAGACAAAAGGATTTTAGAATTTGGCAATGGATATGATTGTGACCAACACAGCATTCAAGAAAAGGGACAAGCATATGGTAACATATGAGTCAGGATTTGCTAAGATGCAAGTGGACTCTATATTTTGGTGAGGAAGAAGGACAGAAAACGTGTGCATGATGTGAAAGTGATCCCAGGTGAAGGGATTGTGACCCAGCATAAGCCAGTTGTATGTGATTTGAAGGTGAAGAAATTAAAGGAATTGAAAAGGAAGTTTACTCCAAGATGAAAGATCTAGAAATTGCATGGCAAGAAAGTAAGACAGCTTTTTGAGGACAAAGTAAATGAAGGTTTCCATACATTATGCAAAGGGATGACCAAAGAAATGAGGTGTTCAGAATTGCTCAGCAAATGAGAAGGAATGGTGAGGACATCATGGGAGAGATATGTATTAGAAAGGATGATGGAGAAGTGGTAACAAATGAAGCTGATTTAAAGAGTGGTTGGAAAAGCTATTATGAGAGGCTGCTGAATACTGAGTTTTTATGGGACAGAGATGTTTTGAGAGGAAATGAAACAGTGTTATGACCACCAATTCTGGTCATGAAAGAAGTGGTGAGAGAGGCTGTCAGGAAAATAAAAAATGGTAAGGCAGGAGGACCTTTGGGAATAGTGGCTGAGATGTTGAAAGCTTCAGGTAAGAGGAATACAGATGGTAAGTGATTTGGCATATCATTAAGGTCATAAAGATCATTAAGATCATTAAAGAGGACACAATACTAGAAGAGTGGGAACTTAGTACTGTTACAAAGGAAAAGGAAAAGTGTCAGACAGAAGAAATTATAGGGGATTAAAAATAATGGATCAACTTTTTAAAGTTATGGGGAGGGTCATTGAAAAACAAATCTGGAACGAAATAGACATTGACAACATGCAATTTGGTTTCATGTCTGGAGGGGTAATCCGTTTATTATATTTGCATGAAATTGGCCATTTTTGACCCCCTCCCCCTTGTTTGAACCTGTTTGCAGGCAAGTACCCCCCATGCAAATGTACATTATACTTTTTTTGACTGTCATTGCTAGTTGCTATTTTTATAAATAAGTTAAAAATTTTGTCAGTGATTCTTCTTTTATAGAAGCTCACTTGCTTAAATTCGAAAAGTAAAAAATTGACACCAGACTATTGTTGCAAAAAATAGAAGCAATTGTAATTAGATACAAGCCAAATACAAATGAAAGTAATTCTATATAAACAAATGACAAATGTGTAAAAGCAGACAAGAATAATTACACGTGCACACCTGTGCGAGTGGAGATCTAAGCAACAATCTTGAGATTCAAAATGTGCATCTTGATGGTGAAGAAATTGAAGTAGTGGAGACATTCTGTTACCTTGGTGACACCAAAACTGCCAGTGGAGGGGAGAATGCAAGTGTGACAGTAAGGGTGAGGAGTGGATGGAGTAAGTTCTGTGAACTATTACCACTGCTAACCAGCAGAGTTCTGTCTTTTCCAACCAAAGGCAGAGCCTTCAAGGCATGTGTATGGAGTGTTATGATGTATGGCAGAAAAACATGGCCTTTGAAAGCTGAAGATCTGAGCTGCATGGAAAGGAATGACATGAGAATGTTTTGGTGCATGTGTGATGTAACCCTGAAGGACAGGCTAAGCTCCATGGATCTGATGAAAAGATTAAAGTTGGATAGCTTCAGTGAGTGAATGCAGAAAAGATACCTTTGTTGGTTTGGTCATGTGGAGAGAAAAGATGACAATTTGGTGAATAAGTGCATATGAAAGTGGAAGGTGCTGTAATGAAAGGGAGTCCAACGAAAACCTGGGAGGAAGTAATCAAATAGGATTTGAAGCAAAAAGGTGTCACCAAAGATCTAGTAAAGGTCAGACTGGCCTTGAAGTCCATTTTATTGAACCGTGCAACACATTTTACATGCTGGCACATGTAAAATGGATGTAAAACCAAATATGATGATGATGATGATGATGATGATGATGATGATTAGTATCACTATATACCATGGACAACTGTGTTTAACAATTAAGAAGTTGAAAAACATAATTTCTTTTTGAAATTGTCAAAAAGTTTGGGGATTGCTGCCAAAATTTAACATTCCTAAGTATTAGAAGTGTTTTTTGTCAAATATTAAGGCAATGTTTTTAATGTTCTTTTTGGTAGGCACTGAAAACCACAGTGAAACAGAAGAGGAGATAAATCAGGTTAGTGACCCAAACCTGGAGATGATCCTCAGTGCTCTTTCTACTGCTTTATGCCAGCATTCAACTATTGTCGACGACACTGAACTTAATGGAAGAGGAGAAGATGAAAGTGGTGAGGATACTGTTGGAGAAGGTTTTAAAGACACAGCACATAAAAATACTGTGATAGTTAGTCCAGAACTAATAGAGCATTTACGTGAGCTTCAAAAGAAAAAAACTGATATTGTTTTAAAAATCAGACACTCAGGTGCACTTGACAAAGACTTTTATGAGACATATTTAAATAGTAGTAGCCTTACGTATAATGGATTGTTGCAGCTATGTTCTGCAGAGCTTGGTGTTCAGACAGGTGCAATAATTAAAATAAGAAAACTACCAAACACTACGATAAGAACAGACAGAAATGTTCAGAATCTAAAAAGCTATGATGAGTTGGAAATATTTACTTTCTGATAATATTTTTGGGGAGATAACAATGTGATATCATATATCCTCTAATAAGTGCAGGGCCTCAAGTATGTGTCACCTGCCAATAAAGGCTGCATCGTGGAGGTGAATAATTAAATGAGTACCATTCCCAGATAAGCAGCAAATATTAGAAATATTAATAAAATTTTACATTTTGTAAAGTAGGGAAGCAAGGATATGAAAACAGTATTTTAAGTATTTTAGACAGTGTAGGTACAAGTGAAAATGCATATCAATTCTTCTTCCATTGCCCTATCAGCCTCTGATGTTTGTGACCATGATTGTAAACCTTTTTCTATCAAGAATGGCATGATAACGCAAATTCCTGGTTAAATTGCCAGGAACTAGTGATGCAAGTTTTCCACATACTTCATTTTTTCTTGATATTTCCCTCTCCACAACAAGCTTTTCAGTACTTTCTTTTTCTCAGATGACATGACAAATGAACCTTAAATGCCTTTGTCTTATTTCCTTAAAACAGTGATCTTACTTTATACACCTAGCTAAGACTTCAAAATTACTCACACTCTTCACCCAAGATACCTTTAACAATGTCTAAAAGGCCCTATTTCCAAAAAGCATTTTAAGAATAGTTTTTTGTGTTGAAATATTTCGTTTGCTTGTAAGTTTTTTCATGTGTTTCTAAAAAGAAGTTTTGCTCTAGCAATCCTTTATTTTTTATCCATACATTTACAGCCAAGTGTTATGCTACAAAGATGATCAAATTGGGTTACTTATTCTAGTTGTTGACCATCCAGTTCTGTATTACATATTGGTGTTATTTCCTTTTTGATAATGACCTGGACTTCAGTCTTTTTTTATTGATATTTAGAGCCATATTTTGCACTCTTCTTCCTCTTTTGTAAATAGTTGTTTTAACGAGTCATTATCTTCAGGAATAACAGCTGTATCATCGGCATACCTAATATTAAATATTGGTACACTATTTACTTTACAACCTTCGGATATGATTTTATTTGTAATTGTTTGACCATGTATTGAAAGAATTTATGGGTTTTAAACCATCAGGAGGTTAGAAGTTTGAAGCTGGGGTGATATAAGTACCTCCGAGTGAAATGTAAAACTTAAGAGAAAAAACAATTGCGTGAAATAACCTTTCAATTGAAACTCACTGTTTTCTACACTTTAAAAAAAACCTTTCAATGGCGTCAAAAATATTCCCATCAAATTCTACTCATGAGGTAAAATCGTCATCATCTCCGATCTGTTCATCCTCTGCTTCACTCTCGTCATTTTCATTCACAATTCAATTCCTGGACAGATGTCCGTCACTACCTCAGGCAGGTCTGTTGTCGAATGGACACAGCAGCCAACAACTGTAAGGGAGTGTACTGACATAGTGAATAGGTTGTTTATAAACTCCCGAGTGAGTTAAAAGAAGGTTTAAGATTTTAGAAACCATTGACTTTTTTCAAAGAATGACGTATCTGTTGTTTACTTCTGAGTTTTTCCGTAGTAATTTAAGATTAAGTTTCGGTTCTGTGTTCTTTGTTGTAATTGATTTGAATTTTGCAAGTACTAATTGTTGGTCTTTATTACAATCCACACCTAGTACTGTATAGTTATACAATGACTCATAGCGTGAAGTATAAGACTAAGAGGAAATACTGTACAGATTTTTATACTAATTGCTCTAGGTATGGAAAGTTAAGGTTCACTGGTGTACCCAACTTGACCCTGAGGGTTTTGTAGCATGGATTTCCGAGGTCAAACCACTGGACAAACTCCCTTCAATCACGTAAGTCGATGGAAACTGATTTCCCGAAGTGGATTTACCAAAGACAATTTGGAGGCCATATTTTTATTTTATATGTTTGCAGTTGTCTTCCTTTCTTATTTTCTATTTGTACATAATTGTAACAGGCAAACTTTGTGAAAATGACAGTGACATGCATGTCTTCTTCAACCATTATTTAGTCTTTTCCCAAATAGCTTGCGTTTCTTTTGTTGATTATTTCTTTCGACATGCTCTGATTTTTTTGTTTTTTTAATTCGTGTTAGTTTTTAATTTGTGTTAGCAGTCGATGGTATAACAAAAGCTGAAGATGGAGAACCAGCAAAGATTCTATCATGCGTTTCTTATGTTGACAATTTCTTTTTCTTGCTCTGAGATTTTTTATTTTTCTAACTACAAGCTTTTGTATTAACTGTCGATGACAATTTCGTTGTAGTTTACTTCTTTTTATTTGGCTTAAAAGGTGAAGATGGAGAACCAGTCGAGATTCTTTTATGCATTCTATCGTTGACTTTGACCAGTTTTCATGAAAATGACTTGCCTTGCAATATTCACGGCTTGTTAACAATTTGCTCCAACAGAATATAATCAACTGTATAGTTTATTTTTAATTTTCCTTTCCTATCCGTTGATTTAAGTGATATGATGGATATCCTTTTTGTTTGTTTTATGTTTNTATTTGGCTTAAAAGGTGAAGATGGAGAACCAGCAAAGATTCTAACATGCGTTTCTCATGTTAACTATTTCTTTTATCTTGCTCTGAGATTTTTTATTTTTCTAACTACAAGCTTTTGTATTAACTGTCGATGACAATTTCGTTGTAGTTTACTTCTTTTTATTTGGCTTAAAAGGTGAAGATGGAGAACCAGCAAAGATTCTAACATGCGTTTCTCATGTTAACTATTTCTTTTATCTTGCTCTGAGATTTTTTATTTTTCTAACTACAAGCTTTTGTATTAACTGTCGATGACAATTTCGTTGTAGTTTACTTCTTTTTATTTGGCTTAAAAGGTGAAGATGGAGAACCAGCAAAGATTCTAACATGCGTTTCTCATGTTAACTATTTCTTTTATCTTGCTCTGAGATTTTTTATTTTTCTAACTACAAGCTTTTGTATTAACTGTCGATGACAATTTCGTTGTAGTTTACTTCTTTTTATTTGGCTTAAAAGGTGAAGATGGAGAACCAGCAAAGATTCTAACATGCGTTTCTCATGTTAACTATTTCTTTTATCTTGCTCTGAGATTTTTTATTTTTCTAACTACAAGCTTTTGTATTAACTGTCGATGACAATTTCGTTGTAGTTTACTTCTTTTTATTTGGCTTAAAAGGTGAAGATGGAGAACCAGCAAAGATTCTAACATGCGTTTCTCATGTTAACTATTTCTTTTATCTTGCTCTGAGATTTTTTATTTTTCTAACTACAAGCTTTTGTATTAACTGTCGATGACAATTTCGTTGTAGTTTACTTCTTTTTATTTGGCTTAAAAGGTGAAGATGGAGAACCAGCAAAGATTCTAACATGCGTTTCTCATGTTAACTATTTCTTTTATCTTGCTCTGAGATTTTTTATTTTTCTAACTACAGGCTTTTGTATTAACTGTCGATGACAATTTCGTTGTAGTTTACTTCTTTTTATTTGGCTTAAAAGGTGAAGATGGAGAACCAGCAAAGATTCTAACATGCGTTTCTCATGTTAACTATTTCTTTTATCTTGCTCTGAGATTTTTTATTTTTCTAACTACAAGCTTTTGTATTAACTGTCGATGACAATTTCGTTGTAGTTTACTTCTTTTTATTTGGCTTAAAAGGTGAAGATGGAGAACCAGTCGAGATTCTTTTATGCATTCTATCGTTGACTTTGACCAGTTTTCATGAAAATGACTTGCCTTGCAATATTCACGGCTTGTTAACAATTTGCTCTAACAGAATATAATCAACTGTATAGTTTATTTTTAATTTTCCTTTCCTATCCGTTGATTTAAGTGATATGATGGATATCCTTTTTTGTTTGTTTTATGTTTGTTCGTGGATTCCATTTCTTCACAAGCAGATTGGGGTCATGTAAAAAGTACGCCATAATTAGTATTTTTGAGCTCTCTTTCCGCCTATTCCCTCTTAACTTAAGGTCCACGTCTTCCGGTACTAACTTTGCTCCTCAGTGTGACTACACGCGAACCTTTATCATCAATCTTTGTAATGTCAGTTAATGCTTCCCCGCTATTTCTTGAGATTTTTGCCTATTTCAGCATTTTACCATACGTCTTATTTCTCGTAATTTTCGCTTCACTCTCCATCCAGCTTTTTCCTTCGCCTTCTTACCCTTAGTTGTTATGGAAAATCTGTTTTATCGCTTCTCAAGCGGATTCCCTGGGGAAGTATTGAAAGAGAGTAGGTTTCTATGCCTCAACTGAAAAGTAATTTTGTTTTACGAAAAAATATGGTCACTGGGTAGTCTTTAGTGGGACCTTGCCCTTCTGTGTCTGTGAGGATACTTATAAAAGTGAAAATGACATAAGGCACTTCCTAAGTCAATTAATAATGACTGGGTTAACCAACCGGGCATTTGTACATGAAAAAGAAAATGAGGTTTAACTCGTGAAATAGGTAATAAGGAGAGCAGTACATCATCAGACATATATTTATGAAAGGAACAATCTGTGATGTACTTTTCTGAGAAAGACGAGCTTTTCATTTATTCAGTCACAATGACGTTTTGACCTGCCATTGATTTAAGTATTGTTCCTCTTCCACACTTGAAGCAATATATTCAAAATATTTATTTCTTACTATAGTGTGGCCAGATAATATAGTTTTCTTTTGTGATTTCATCCTTTGATCAGTCTCTACACTGATCCCTTGGGTTGTTAACTTTGAACTGTTTTGTTTTACAGATAAGTAATATCGATTAGATTTTTAAAGCTTCATTGCAGTTCCCCATCATGAGAGAAATCTAACCAGATTTAAACAGAGTTCTATTTTCTTTAATGTTCTTTTGCTGGTGAAAACAAAGTGCAGTTTTAAAGTCAATGAAACACAAAAAGCATCACCTTGAATTTTGCTTTAGGCATTCAAGTCTTGGCATAAGTCGTTAAAAGTAGTGGTACCTCTATTCAGATGTTTAAAACTATTTTGACCCTCCTAACAATTTTATTCGAAAGTTAGTTAATTGATCTTGTGCAGAGGTACTGCAGCTATTTCTTGAACTGATCATGTATGGTCCTACACAACGCAGATTTCGAGTGCGGATTTTAGATACCAATACCTTGACATCTGTGGGTGTTGCTGGATTTCAGCCCAGAGAAAAATTAGGTTCACAGCTGTAATGCAGCAAGCTGTCATTTTTAACTGGTCAACTAAATGTCTCGCTAATTAAGCTTCTTCGGTGTTAAGCAACAGAGCAAATTACACTGGACAACAGTCAAAATGCGATTTTCATGTAGATGACATTTTCTAGGCATATCGAGGGCTCGGATTACGAATATGGCATTTTAAAAAATTCTATGGATTGGATTTTTTTAGCAGCCATTTAAAATTTTCCAATATTACGTAATCGACATTATTAGATGCTCATTATTGCGCAGTTCCCAATGTGTGCAATGCTATTGTTTGTTTGTTTATTTGCCCTTCCTAATCCCATGAACGTTGTAGAACATTGACTGTGTAAATATGGTGCTTTCAACAGCGTGCAACATTTACAAAACTTTGTGCCAAGGTTGTCGTTGGTATTGAAGCTACATGTACAGTATTTATACTAGTACACTATCGGGGGCTGGTGATAGTCCATTACTTCCTTTGCCTGTGGTTTGAAAGCCATTCTGATTGCATTGAACTCTTTCTCGCTTAAAAATGTCACCTAAAAATCGTCGTTCGTGCAAGAACTCACCAGATACCTTTTGCAACATTTGTGGAAACTATACCATTGTATCTCGACGTAGGAAGTTTTCCAATGTTATTATCAGTGCCTATGAAAAATACTTTTGACTGCAAGTCAGACCTGGATAAGACATGGGCTCCTCGAACTTGTTGTGTCTCATGCTTTAGTGGACTGCATCACTAGGCGAAGGGAGACAGGAAGAAGATGCCCTTCGCTGTACCTTTGAGCCAACTGATCATGTATCAGATTGTTATTTTTGTTCGACTCAGTTTACCCATGGAATCGGGAAAGTGAGGTGAGTCACGAGCTGTGCAGTAGTTAGGTCTGCCACTCGACCAATGCCACATGATGATCACCTACCGGTACCTGGCTCCTCACGAATGGAGGACACTCAATATTCAACCCCTGACCCCAGCGATTCTCCATCTGGATCCACCTATGAAGCCCTTGACAGCAAGGTGCACCTCTTAACGCAACCCGAACTAAATGACCTCGCGCGTCATTTGATACTTTCCAAGCAGCGCTCAGAAATACTTGTATCACGGCTCAATGACTGAAACATGCTGGATCCATCCACGCGGTTAACTGCGTTTCGCTCACGCAACCAAGAATTAGCCAAATTCCTCTCAATGATAAACTCTGTATGTCACTGTGTCGATGTTGTTGAGCTGATGAGCACGATGGATATCGAGTATACTCCAGACGCCTGGCGATTGTTCATTGATTCTTCGGTCACGAGTTTGAAAGCTGTGCTGCTCCACAACGGGAATGTAAGCCCAAATATTCCTATCGCGCATGCTGTTGGTATGAAGGAAACGCACGACACGATGCAGATTGTCCTTTACCTCATAAAGTACGAGGAGCACAAGTGGGTCATATGTGGTGATTTCAAGGTAATCGGACTACTGCTGTGCCTTGAGAGTGGATACACGAAGCACAGCTGTTTCCTCTGCCTTTGGGATAGTGGAGCTGACAACTAACATTACAAGAGAAATAACTGGCCACAGCGAGAATCCTTCGTGCCTGGAGAGCAGAACGTCAAAGGCAAGCCGCTAGTGGAACCAGAACGTGTTTTGCTCCCTCCATTACATATCAAACTGGGTTTGATGAAACAGTTTGTCAAATCAATGGATAAGGAGAGCAAAGGATTCAAGTACATAGAAGAGAAGTTTTCTAAGATCAGTGAAGCGAAGTTGAAAGCGGGAATATTTATTGGGCCCCAGATTAGAGACCTGATCGTGGACGAAAAATTTACAAAGCTCCAAGCTCCGAAGGAGATGAGAGCCTGGATATCCATCAAAGCTGTGATTGCTAACTTTCTCGGTAATACGAAGTCAGAGAACTATGTGCAACTTATCAATAATCTTCCCCGAGACTACAAGAAAATGGGCTGCCTTATGTCATTGAAACTCCACTACTTCCACTCTCATCTAGACTTCTTCCCTGACAACCTTGGAGCAGTCAGTGTCGAGCACGGCGAGCACTTTCACCAAAAAGTCTGGACAATCGAGCATCGCTATCAATATTGCTGGGATTCTGCAATGTTGGGCGATTACTGCTGGCTCCTACAACGGAAAACCACTGGCGTCCACAGCCAAAAAGCAAGCCGTTTTTTCGAAGTGTGACTTTTTGTTGAATTATATCCTTGTACTGTACATGCTGGAACTGGCTATCGATGTGTGATTAATGCCTATAATTACTGAAGTAGTTTGTTTAATGTTGTGCTACTTTGCATCTTGATTTGCATTTACAAATAGTGGATTGTTAAAGTCAAAGTTTGAATTCAATAAATTATGCATGTATTGTACACGTAAATGTACTTGTTTCATCGAAACAGATAAGTTTACCCGACGGAAGTATGTCAACGAACATCAAGTTTACATATCGGCCGCTAGATGTCGCTAATGTAAACGATAAGATATCAAAATGGCAGAAAACTTTTGAAAAAATGTTGTCCAGTGTTACTTGTGCATGAAAAGGTTTTCTGGGATTTTCTTTGCTCAAATTCAACAGTGTGATAGATAGCTAATCAAAGCAAATTGTAGAGTCGGATATGAACTTTAAGTAACTTTTAGGAAACAAAAACAAGTGGGAACTGAATGGGTTTATAAAGAGGTCTGCCTTACCAATGAAAGCCATTTTCCTTAACGGATCGAGATGGTCTGGCAACAGTAAGAAAATAGATAAAAAGAATAATTGGTTAAGCGAGAGATAACCTCGTTTTTTTCACCTTGCTGCTATTCAGTGTAGTTATAAGAGGTGTTTGATCAGTCTCTTGTTTTGTGGGCCCATGTGTCACTGCCAAATAATTCGCAACTTTGTCAAATAATGTCACTGGTAAAAATTCATTAAAATTTGTGATAGGAAATTGCATGGATGCGAAAACAAATACTACAGATGTTCGACAATCCCATCATCAACACGTAAATAATACAGGAGTTACTTCAATGGTCTATGCCTCCATAGTTCTGTCTCCTGTATTTATTTCCTGTGGATGACTTTGAGGCTCGTACCTTGCTGTATGGTATGAAGATTGCTTCGAATGTGGCTTAGCTCAACCATTCATCACTGGGTTGAAAGGAAACAGGCCGATTTATTTTGTCTCGCCCTTTCTTTCTTTTTCTCCTTTGAAGGTTATTGTCCAATTGTCACGGAGTTGTCTGATAGTATGGACAAATACTTACGAGGCGTAGCGCTGGGAATGTTGTGTTTAGTAATTTCAGGACATAACTGCCTCAAAAGTTAGTTTAAACATTCTGAGAGGAATGAATACCTTTCCTGTTATGTCTCCCAGGATTATGCTCTCAAAAAATAATTTACTGGTCAACCAAGTTTACAGTGACAAACGCATTCTTCACATGACCTCTTTCTTGCCTATTCCCCAGAGAACTGCATGGCTACCTTTGCGTTTCTTTGAGCCACCGAATCATGCGGTAGTTACCGTTCTACAATAAACCCGGATTTATTGCTTGGGTATAAAAGCTTTATCATTGCAAGAGTTCCAAATTTGCAACCGCTGACAGGTACGTTTTCAGTTCCTTTTTAAATGTTTTGTGTTTTCGATATTGGCATGTTTTTAGACAATTTGAAAGATTCATGAGTTTACGACATCTCGTCTTTTTTTATATCTCTACTCAATTTAAGTAGAACATTCTTCACTATGATTAATACTATCCAAAATGATTTAATTTATATAGCCAAGGTGTTGTGCAAAATGGGATACCATAAAAAATAGCTTCTATCGTATACTGACCGCGTACCACATGACCACGCAGGTGACTTGAACAACAGAAATACTTGCAAGAAAGAAGTGCCTTCAATGTGGAGATGTTATCACTAATATTATAGTGAAACTGGCAATAAAAAAGGAACAAATGACAGATGGCTAATCAGTGGCAAGGGTAGAATATTTTCAAAATGGTTAATGTCGCCTCTAGACACCTTGAATGCCAATACATATAAGGAAATGAAAAAGGTCATAATTTTTACTAAAAAGAAAATATTTCACAATCAACTTCAATTGAGGTCTAAAAATGGCCTCTCTATTTCGGTAACACTAACAATGTTTCTTAATCCTTCATCAGGATTAAAAACATTGCAAACCTCAAAGCAAAAGCCGAGACTGGTTAAATTCAATGCTTGGCGAATACAAGAAATCGGACCTTTTGGGTACTTCGCACGATACATGGGAAACTTGTGCCTTTGTGAAGTTGGGAAAATATAATTCATCCGAGTGCAGCTACCTAATTCTGGTGTAGAGTGTGAATGAACATGGGATTTCAGTTGACACTTTGGTCATTGGTCGGAAAAGTGCAATGGCCCTATTGTCTTCATCCATCTTAACACATAAAACGGATTATCGATATCGTAAATAAATAAATGGCGAGCGTGGCGCTTGTTGAAATTCATCCAATAGGAGATGCTGGGTTTATTGGAGTGCAAAGCAAGCTTAACATCAGCTTTCATTTCAAAAGTATCTACGGTACGACTAAAATGAATAAAAACACTTTAAATATAACAATTTTCGATTGTAATGCTCAAAATACTTTCTATTAAGTCGACAACCATATGACTTATGTCTATCAAACACAAAGCGTAACTTTAGAGCTTTCTGTTACACATCTCACGGTACTCCAGTGAGTACTATATGCTATATTCGAGATCGGCGTTTAACTGATTATTTACAAAAAAACTTCTTATTGTTATATCAAGATAATACAGTAACAATAACAAATAGCCACACATTTTGCCTGTTTGTTACGAATCGTCAATTTTTATACGTTAACATCTTTTTGTGGCGAACACGGAAAATTAACGGATGCGCCTCCCTGAAAAAATGATAAAACTGGTACCATAGCATTCATTACTTTCCATCCTGGGAGGCCAAAAATCACACTGAATCAAAGCAGTGACAGTCTAACCTTGGAAGGTCAACTGTTGGTCATGAGTTAAAAGAAGTTTGAAATGGAGTAAAGCTACAGTGTAAAATAACAAGTAACTATGCATCAACAAGACAAACTACTTCATATTAGAGCAATTTTTGTAACGCAGCTCAGAGGCAAAAACGGTAAGTAGCCCTTGTTTAAAGGCAAGAAATTTGATTTGAGTACATGCTATGGATAGTTAAGGCGGCAAACTACGATATAATTTTCTGAAGAGTGCAGATAGTTTCATTTCGAATAACTATTAAACGCCATTTATAAACGCGTTCTAAAATATGAATAGCGGAGTGAAAAGTTTATTGACAATATCGGGAGTAAGGCCTTGGTAATCATTACACAAGCAACAACAACGCCAAAGTTGTAACAATTTATCAACGATTATTAAGCAGAAGTAACAGAGGCCAGAGCATTTTAGCATAAAGAATTTTAGCATAAAACCATTAAAAAAACCCTAACTAAATGACATACTCGTATATAGGAAGAAGACCCAAGACAATGAGTATCAGAAACCAAAGAAATTGCAAAATGTCTGCTATTTATTACATAGTTACTGTAACAATCACAGCTTGAAAAAAACGCATGGAGATATATTTATAAATAAATTATGACTTCAAAATTCTCTTAAAGTCCTTGCATACCTTTGCTTAAGGCAATCAAGCGCTATCACTGTCTTATCTCGAGTGTCCTGGCTGCTTCTATTCATTACATTATATGACGGGAAATATTCCAATGACCAGTCAACAAAAATAATGGTCAAAACTGAAACTACAGATTTGAAAACTACATTTCATTAACACGGAGGCATTTACGTCGGGCAACTTTCTTCCTTTTCCAACAAAATATAATCTATTCTAGCATGACCTACTCTCAACTTACAAATAAGCAGTAGTGGCACTAACATGGCAATTTAAACAATCCTCCTTTGGGTGAAGTTAAACAGGAAAAACAAATGCCTCTGATAGTAAAGCTAAAAACCTTGAGAACGCAAAAATTCAAGTAGAATATCCAGCAAAGAAGAAAAATATAATTTGACTGTATATTGACTATAAATGGCAATATATATTGACTACATCACTTCCACACAGCAAATATCATATACCACGGGTCATTTCAATCCAAGGGTATGTTGTAAAAGTTTTCATTCCCACGACAAACAGTTGAGAGGTTTCTAAAGTCTTATAAGCTGTTAAATAAGACTGAAGGCACGTAATTCTGCCACTACTGATAACCTCACAAAAGCACTTTTAAGGGTTTAAATCGAAATTATGTTTGATAATTATTTTTACAGGCGCAAAAGACCCAATGGATAGCCTTCTTGTTTATGCCAAGTTAAAAATAAAAAACAAGGAGGTTTTTGTCAAATAGCTTTTACTTATGAACGGAAAGTTTTTTTTGCGAAAGTATAATTAACTTTTCTATATAACTTTTGATCCTCATTCACAGTGGTACTTGGCATGTTAAACTGTGATACAATACATAAAATCGAAAAAATGTCAACCTAAAAACATGTTAACAATTAAAATTCTATCTGTTTGGAAAACATAGAAACCACAGCGAGGCCGAGATTATGGTAACAAATTAAACCTAATACAAGCTAGCTGCTTAAGCCTTCGTTATCAATCACAGTGCAAATTTTCCCCAAGTACTCACATTTTTCTACACATTCTTAACGTTCAAATATTTACACGGCAGTCACAAAAATATCCTCCCGAAAAGGGGTATTCTACTTACCGTAATAGAAAAAACACACAACAATAAATAACAAGTAGATTTTGCTCAATTTAGTTTGCTTGGGAAGCATTTGGTAATCTGCAACTTTCTAAAACGAGGCATGCTTTCCAGGAACACAACAAATTTTTCAAAAATCGCAGAAGGTATTAACTTATGGCTGATAAATGCCTGTTACTGAATCGTGTAGTAAAACAGATGACTGCAATCCAACTGACAACTACTTCCTCCTCTACAAGGCACTCTGGTATCATGCACCTTTTTTCATAACATCAATTCATCTGATGAACCTAGTTCGACATCCCACTAACAACATCTCGCAAAGAAACCCCAGGCAGATGTAGGAGCTTTTTTACTTGGTTTAACATTTGTTTAGCATATCTGTCTGTTACATTTTGATTTTGATTTTTCAGACTTGGACTTGATTAAGTTTTTAAACACGAAATTTTAAAGTTAAGCAAATTTACTCTTTTATTCTGGTATGTCTTATTGTACAAACACGCGGGTATTTATGACTTGTTTATCTCTATGTACATTTTGATTCAGATTTTTCAGACTTGGACTTGATAAAGTTTTTAAACACGAAATTTTAAGTTAAACAAATTTACTCTTTTATTCTGGTATGTTTTATTCTACAAACACACTGGTATTTATGACTACAACAAAGATCCTCTCCCTATCAAAACTTACACAAAAAGTTATCCACAAAGCATCCTCCTCAAACGAGTTGCTCTGGTTACTATAAAAGTAAGGTTATGCTTCTAATTATTCTGTATTAAATATATTTTCTGATATATCATATGTTTAAACTTGGTTAAACAGCTTAACTCATGAATGGCTTTCAGCAGGTTTATTTTTGACAGTGAGTGGCGCCAATGAATTTAGCAAGGTTATATACTACAAAGAGAATCTGTTTTATTATTTGGAGATAAGCACGTTTTTGGAGATGGGCTCCCAGTTTTGTGACGTTTGTATTGAGTCAAAACAGAAATCTTTCACCTTGCACCCAGGCCTTGACAGTACGCTTTTCGTCAGATTTTCTCTGATAACCAAATAGCTGTTTTGCATCCACTTTGAATAATCTGTTTCATTACTGGGTAAAATGGGGCCTGCACGGAAAAGAAAAATCTATTTGTTAAAATAGCGATACTAATAATAAACATTACAACAAAATATATGATAAATGATGTTAACATAATTGCAGGGCCTTTGCAGTATTGACTGCCTCTTTATTTGTTTTATAGTGGCAAGTTCGGAGTACCAATTAATTCCTCAGGCCGGCTTGTGACCACTTTTTACTCTATTCATGTGTTCTGAAAAAAGTTACGTTTATCAAGAAAGTTGCATTCCTCAACTGAGTAACAATTAAATATACCATCTCTGTTAATCAGAATCTTGCCCTGCCTTACTAACGGAGGTATCGGTCCACAGTAACACATTAAGGAAGGAAGGAATATCATGGTGTATTCAAATCTTACTGCGACAACCATTTCGTTATCACTATCAAAGGAAAAAGTGGATAGATGTTGTCTACAGCTTGAGGTGAAAACAATGACCAAAGTCCTGCAAGTAAATGGAAAACGCACCAACAGAAATCCTGAAAACAAAATTTATGTGCCCCAAATATATTTGAAGCGCAAGCTTTGTGCCACTGTAGGCTGGTCTACCGATTGAGGTATCAAATTATAGCAGCAATATCTCTTGAAGGGGGTCTTGTGTGCTCTTTAGCGGAGAAGGTTGTCTGCTTAGATAATTATCAGTTCAGAAAGTATATTTTATGGGCTTAGATTTTTAGTTGGCTTAAGACTTAAGACTCCGAGGATGATTTTCAAAATATTCATACCACCATAGTAAATCGTGCTAAAACAAGTTGTTGACATTTTTGCAGGTAACAAAGTTTGGACAATACAAAATACTGGGAAACATGATCCTGAGAATAATAACAAAATTTGCTTAACCTTAATTTGCTTAAATTACTGTTCTTAATTTTGATAAATCTGCCTTTATTATGGCTGAATACAAGATGATATATTTGACGAAAAGGTAGTTATGCTAAATCGATAGAATTTACAACGCAATTGATTTAGATCTATTGTAGATGGGAAAATGTTTTCAATACCACGGAGTTAAAAAAATGTTNGCTGTTTTGCATCCACTTTGAATAATCTGTTTCATTACTGGGTAAAATGGGGCCTGCACGGAAAAGAAAAATCTATTTGTTAAAATAGCGATACTAATAATAAACTTTACAACAAAATATATGATAAATGATGTTAACATAATTGCAGGGCCTTTGCAGTATTGACTGCCTCTTTAGTTGTTTTATAGTGGCAAGTTCGGAGTACCAATTAATTCCTCAGGCCGGCTTGTGACCACTTTTTACTCTATTCATGTGTTCTGAAAAAAGTTACGTTTATCAAGAAAGTTGCATTCCTCAACTGAGTAACAATTAAATGTACCATCTCTGTTAATCAGAATCTTGCCCTGCCTTACTAACGGAGGTATCGGTCCACAGTAACACATTAAGGAAGGAAGGAATATCATGGTGTATTCAAATCTTACTGCGACAACCATTTCGTTATCACTATCAAAGGAAAAAGTGGATAGATGTTGTCTACAGCTTGAGGTGAAAACAATGACCAAAGTCCTGCAAGTAAATGGAAAACGCACCAACAGAAATCCTGAAAACAAAATTTATGTGCCCCAAATATATTTGAAGCGCAAGCTTTATGCCACTGTAGGCTGGTCTACCGATTGAGGTATCAAATTATAGCAGCAATATCTCTTGAAGGGGGTCTTGTGTGCTCTTTAGCGGAGAAGGTTGTCTGCTTAGATAATTATCAGTTCAGAAAGTATATTTTATGGGCTTAGATTTTTAGTTGGCTTAAGACTTAAGACTCCGAGGATGATTTTCAAAATATTCATACCACCATAGTAAATCGTGCTAAAACAAGTTGTTGACATTTTTGCAGGTAACAAAGTTTGGACAATACAAAATACTGGGAAACATGATCCTGAGAATAATAACAAAATTTGCTTAACCTTAATTTGCTTAAATTACTGTTCTTAATTTTGATAAATCTGCCTTTATTATGGCTGAATACAAGATGATATATTTGACGAAAAGGTAGTTATGCTAAATCGATAGAATTTACAACCCAATTGATTTAGATCTATTGTAGATGGGAAAATGTTACAATTTTTTTACGTTTTCACAGGTTGGAACCAAGAATCAGGCATGGGTACCTTTATACATCCAAAGATTTACTTGGACTGCTTAGATAATAACTCTGGCAAATGAGGCAAATTGTAATTTATTTAGCCTACTACATCATAACTTTTAAAAGAAACTTTTAAAGCTGCAAAGATTATTTTCCTCTAAAATGGTTTTACCAGAAAGTGCTGTCCTCGTCCTTGTAAATGTGCTTTTAAGCGGAAGCCTTGGTTGACATAATGTGTGTACATTTTACCTTTTTCAAAATGGGGGCGTGACAAGTTTTTGAAGAGTTTGGAAGTCATTTTATCAGATTTTATGTTTAAAAACACATTTTGACAAAAACTAGGTACCTGTTACGGAATACGGATGGAAAAAGAAGTACAAAAGAAAGGTATTCAGTTGTAGTGGTTTAATTAAATAAACTGAAGTTTGCTGTCTAAAAAAAAAACAAACCAAAAAAATCTACTGCTACCTTTCCGTTTTTCAAAATAATCAGATAAGCTTGAGTAACACTTAAAGTTTTGATCGCAGAAAAACAAAGCGAATGAAAATTCGATGTTAGCTTCATTTTTCATAAAAGAAATGTTACATCAACAGTTGGAAAAATGTAAAGCTTAATGCTATGAACGCGACTCTCACACAATAACAATATGTTTTTAGAAAATTGAAGTATTTGGTTTCTAATAATTCCAATTAAAGGACGGGGGAGGTGTAATAAAGTTATTAAAAAAAGGAAGTAGAAATTGGTACCGCACAATTCAAGGCTACTAGAAAACACCCTGGATAAATAAAAACTGTAAATTAACTTATAAAGAATAGAAAAAATTCACATTTGAAGACCTACAATTTTTAAAATTCTGTAAATAACGTTATTATTTTAAAATGTTTTTATTAATAAACAGGACGGACAGTGACAATAGCTGTACATATTTAATATATACGAGTTGAGGTTTTTTCACCTTGATAAATATCTGAAAAAAAAGAGTAATAGCTTATTTAGTATTTTCTTGGAGCGTTAACAACACTGGTTATTGGAGTCCCTCTTGCCCCACAAAGAGATCAGGTCCTCTATAGATGAACTGAGCACCTACCGGAGTTTTTAAAAATATACCGAAATGAGTAATGGTATATGGTATGCACCTTTCCAATAGATATATCTTCATTTTGAAAAAGACAATCGTGTAACCCAGTCATTTCGTACAGTAATTGCGATTAAACAGAGTTAAAATATCACCTTCTCTCCTTCATTGTCAACTCCTGTTTGTAAATGTTCCAGTTCCTCATCTCTAAATTGTTGAAGAATCTAAAAAAAAAGGAAGTCTGTATTACTTCACCTTTCGTAATAAGTCTAAACAAAGTCATTAAATGCCCATCACCCACTAAATGCCTACACATCTAATGGTTTCATTAGATTATATTTGTCGCTTTTATGTCACGTAGTAATTTTTCAGGCCCTGGGATCTTAAAAAAAATATAATCCTCTATTACCTGGCCTCTTCTGAATCGCACGATGAAAATAAAAACAACAACAACAAAAACCCAACTTTCAGTTATTATACTTTACAGAAAAAAATTTTGTTGGGTCTTTCTTAAAAATTTTGAAAGCTTTCAATGCGATGCATTAAAAAAATGTATTAACCAGTCCTACACTTGGCAGTTTCGGAGTCTGATAGCAAAGATCTGGATGAGAATGTTTATTACCTTGAAACCCGGAAAAGGCTATATTTATGTAACTAATCAAGTAGAGCATCACGCTCAAGTATGTCACAACCAAGATCTATTTCTAAATTATGTTTCAGTATGTTTGGGAATGCACTGCCATTACAGTTGGCTCTTGCGATAGGAAACCCAGATATATTCAGGTACGATCTTAATGTCCAAGCATCAAATTGGTAAAGAAACCAACACCTAATAAAAAAATACTGTAGCTGCATTGAATTATTTCTCTTACTCGTTGTTGTGAAAATGTTATTGTGCACTTTAACCCTATGACATTTTCAGTCGAATCCAGTTTGCAGCGCCCTGAAATTCTCGGTGCAGAACTGGTGCCAAAATGTTGGCAATGATTCTGATGTTGAATTGGCTGAAGAAAAAGTGCATTTAAGAAAAAGAACGAAACAAACTGCAAAACAGGGAAAAAGCACAACGAATGAAACGCCGTACGTTTCTCTTAACTACTTAACTAAAAAAGTTGTGACTTTCTACTCTTAAAGCCACGTCAGCATTGTCGTTTGTTGCTTAATGACAAAATTTGGAATCAAATATTCATGGAAGTTCGATATGTGCATCAGGGCCAGATTTAGATGTGTGGTAGCCAACTGTCGATGGGCTTTGTTGGGGTTGCCATGGTATAAAAACCCCTGAAGGGGCTGATTTTGTAAAAATTGTAAAAAAATATATGTAGGGAAAAATAAACAAAAAGTTGTTAGTTAAAAAAGCACAACATTTTTATTCAAAGCAACTGGCAATCAAATATCAAAACTGTCCATATTGAAACTTTGAGTGCCTTTCTACTCACAAAATTCGCAATGAATGATGTGGTCTGTTTAACACAAAATATAATACTCAAAAGAGCTATGTTATGCAGACACTCATTTCTCAAAGTAGACCACAGGCGATTCTTAATCAACTTCACTTTGGAAACGTAATGTTCTCCTGAACAGTTTTTCACAATCAACGCAAGACACATACGCAGCATTAGTTCCATATTGAGTCAGGGTTTTACCATCTCCTCATCTTGATCTTGAAAGGCAATGCAAATTTTGCAAACTGTACCAAGTCAACTACAAGTTCTTTACCGATATCTTTTTTGTATATGTCAATAATCTTTCCGGTTTCTTCTTCTACTTCCGCAGTTGGCTCTTCTAATTATAAATCCAAAATGAGAAGACAGATTTTGTTATGCTACCAAGCCCTGCTTCAGGGGCTAAACGAATTTGTCGATTACCAGTGAAATTGTATTACCATGAAACAATTATGATTTGCCGACTTTCAATAATCCAGTGGCTAAAGTCTAACATTTGATTTTCGATTGCATTGAAATTTGTCTTCCTGATAATTGAAAGTATCAGGCAGCGTTTTCCCATCTTCTTCACACGCATCAAAATTTAACCAGTTTGATTCAATAAATAAGGGGCATAAGGGGCATAATTGCTCAGCCCAGCCTTTGGGTGAACGGTAAAGCCCGTAGCCTGTCTGTGACACACTCTCTGGCCAAGCCAACCTCACTTCCTCGTGGTGTGATAGGGTAACGGCGGCCGCGAGGCTGCCGGCTAACGAGGCTCTTGCTAGGTGTGACAACCGATTTCCTGTCACCAGAGGATGGGCTCCCCTTTAGGTGCAGTGTGTAAGACCCACCGGCGTGTGGACACGTCCCGGCACTCACCAAAGGCCCGCCCAGGAATGGGTTAAATTCTCTCGCTGCCTTGCGAGTAGGTGCGTAGACTGCTAAAGGCTAGGTGCACCGCCGAAAACAGTGCTGCCGTCAGGCCTTGCCAGCCGAGTTAAAGGAAGGGCACATGATCAAATGAAAATGAATCTCGACACGAATGCGAATGCAGCTAGGGCGTCCCCGACAGCGATGCGCAGCATAGGCCCCCGTATGTTGTGAGAAGTGGACATGGGGTATCGCATCATTCCCGCATGCGACTAAAGAAGCAAGGGAAGACCAGTGCAAGCAGGATAGGAAATTGGAACGTTGGAAGTATGGCAGGGCGAGGTAGGGAGGTTGCGGCGTGATGGTGAGGAGAAACATTGATGTGTTATGTGTACAGGAAACAAAGTGGAAAGGGAGCAGTGCAAATGAGCTGGGAGATGGGTATAGTTGATATACCATGGAACAGAGAAGAGAAAGAATGGTGTTGGGACCATACTAAGCGAAGAGTTGAAAAGAGAGCTATTAGAGGTGAAGAGAGTAAGTGGACGCACAATTAGCATCAAATTGGTATTGGAGAGAGGCAAGATTAACATCATAAGTGCTTATGGACCCCAGATAGGATGCAGGGATGAAGAAAAGGAGAAGTTCCTTGAAGAGTTGGAGGATGCTGTCAGGAGCTTCCCCCCAGAGGAGCTGGTGATCATTCGGGGAGATCTCAATGGACACGTTGGCAATAACAGAGCTGGTTTCGAGAGGCAGCTTGGACCCTTAGGACTGGGCCAAAAGAATGAAGGAGGACAAAGAATATTGGAGACAGCAGATGCTTCAGATTTGATGGTCATTAACTCATGGTTTGAGAAACGTAGGGAACATCTTGTGACATACTGCAGTGGAGGAAATGAGAGCCAGACTGACTACTTCCTGACAAGAAGTGAAAAGAAGAAGTATGTAATGGATTGTAAAGTGATCCCGGGAGAGCCTGTGGTAGCCCAGCATCGGTTGTTAGTAATGGACATAAAGCTGGAGCGCAAGAGAAGGAAACAGGTGAGAAGGAAGGGAAAGATACAGGTCTGGAAGCTGGACAATAGTGATGTACAGATGAACGTCAAAGACAGAGTCAGAAGAAGGTCAGGGCAAGTGGAGGAAGGTGTGCCCATTAACGAGGAATGGAACTTCAGGAGAGATGTGATGACAGCTGAGGTATGTGGAAGAAAGAAACTACTAAAGCCAACATGCAGAGAAACTTGGTGGTGGTCGGATGATGTGCAAGCAGAGGTGAAAAGGAAAAAGGAGGATTTGAGAAGTTGGAAACAGCAGGGGACTGCAGAAGCTGAACAGAAGTACAGGGCCAACAAGAGGGCAGCAAAGACAACCATTGCAAAGGCAAGGGCGGAATGCAGTGAAAAATGGTACCAGGACTTGGACGCAAGGGAAGGACAGAAAAAGACCAAAGAATATGGAAACTTCCACCCGAACTCAGATGTTGACAGGCTATATATTAACAGAAACAAAGGAGGGAGAGGTAGGAACGTTAGAATATTGTTCGAAAGCAGAATAATAGCGGTGAATCAACATCTGAAATTAAACTTTGCACATAACGAAATCCTTGAATATATTAACGAATGCGAAATGGACTCGATTAAAAGAATCGCTGATGAGCTGCTGCAACAAACCAATATTATCCAAGAACAAAATGAGAAACCCAAAAATCTTGGCCAAAAATTCCCTCTCCAGAAAACTGAACAACGAATTGAGAGATATACCAACAAAAAAGTACATGGCTATTTTCAACGAAAACTTAAAGATGACAACAAGATAGACCACAAAACGAGCCCACAACGAACGAAAAACCGCAGTAAAACATCACACTTTAACAGCTACCTGGACAGTATCATTGACCAGGAGCTCCCAACAAGATACCTCCAGCATTAAGGCCAACAAATCAATGACAACAAATGTAGATTGTGCCATATCAGCATTGAGGACGTAACCCATATAACCAATGGTTGCCCGAAAATGTCAGCAAGATACTATCTACCCCTCCGACATGATGCTCTTGCAAAGTCCGTGCTGAAGGCAGTCATAAGAATGAACCACCCTGAACACAACTACTTTGAGAAACGAGATCCCGAGTATGT